>JAHLJT010009874.1:0-14441 GCA_031308135.1 Acheta domesticus
CCCTGTGTTCGTTCTCAGTGCGATTTTACGCTAAACAATCCTCTCCAAGAACATTTATACTTCGTCTTTGAAGTGGCGTACATTCACAAAAACGTTATTTATATTAGTCATTGTTTATCCTGTGCAGCTGTTCTGCGCAGCGGGCCTGGTTGCAGGCGGAGGAGCTAGTGGGGTCTGGTAGATCAGTAAATAGTTTGTGATTTTCACTTATTGTATTTTGCAGCAAAACAATACATGAACTTAAGATTATCTTAACCTAAATGAAGATGAATGATTGCCTTATGACTATGTACACTATACAATTGGTTTAGCTGAGCAAAGTTTTGCCCATTGTGAATAGATTTGGTAGTTAACATTTACATAAGCTGGAGAATGATAATTAATGATTGAAGTTGATAACAAGTAATTTGAAGTTTGAAATGAATTTAGGTTGAAATAAATCTATATTAAAATTGCCGTGAGAAATTTAGTAATGTCATAGCAATGCTTTTGTGAATTAGGGCACTCATCTGTTGGCTGCAGGTAGATGTCCAACCATGTGAAGAGACGTCAGGCGGCTAGTCTACGTAGACTCGGTCGTCGTTAATAGATGATTTGGCAGTCCTGGTGGTGCACTCGGAGATCTGGCAGTTCCCTGTAGAACACTCTGCGTTGTCCCCGACTGCGGCCCGTGCAGGAACGGTGTAGTTAATCGAATAGCGCAGGAAGCGCGCGCGACATAATTAAGTTGCGGAATGTCGCCGGCACTGCTGGTTTTAGATTTTGATGTAGGCCGTGCGCACCACAAAGTTGGCGGCCGTATCAGAACGGCACAATACTGGATTACGATAGTATTTACGCGTGCGCACCACAAAGTTGGCGGCCGTATCAGAACGGCACAATACTGGATTACGATCAGCGGATCAGTTGATTGAAAGGTTAGAGTGTTCGTGCCTACATAGTTTTCGTTCACTTGCGAACGCGACAAAGATAGTTTGGCTGCACGAACCCGCTTGTGCCCGGCACGGCGGACAGAAGATAAGTCTTTCGGCGGCTGAGAACGGTGGGGGCTGCGTGAGAGTGCGTCTGTGTGTGTGTAGCGTCGTGTGAAAGAGCGACCGGGCCTGGCGCGGCCGCGAGTCGTGGTGTTCGGAGGCGGTTAGAGAAAGCGGGGGCGGCTTCCCTATCTTTCTTTGTAAAGTGGATCATAAATCGGCAATCGGCGGTGGCCGCATCTGGGCGCGCCCTTGTGCGTAGCGTGGGAGCGAGCGAGTCGGCCCTCCGCAGGCCGGCCGGGACCCGACCGCGTGCAGGGTGGTCGGAGGAGGGGAGAGAGGGGAGGAAAGGCGGCGGAGGCTTCTGGCCTTCCTTGTAAGATTGACCATAAACTGCCCCCGTTTTGAGTTGCCGGTTGGAGGAAATCAAAATAGAAAATGATGGTCAATCTTGTTGGAGTTGAGTTCATGAAGAAGGAACAAGTAGAGTCGACAAAATGAAGTTTTAATTAGCAATTTTGATTAAGCTGACAGAATTTGATATCTGATTTTAGTTGTCAGTTGGGAAGGGGCATATGCAATGAATTGACCTTTTATAACGACCCTTTGAGGTTTGGAGTTCTACCACACGAATTTTGTTGTCTCTCCCAGGGAAAACCTGGGTGATACGAGCCGTTGGCCACATAGAAGGTGAGGTATTAATATCCTTAATGAGTACTAACATACCAATTTTAAGATTAGGAGTTGAGGAATGCCATTTTGCTCTTTGTTGCAGAGATTGCAAATAGTCACTCGACCATTTTTTCCACAGAATATTGAGGATTTGTTGAGTTCTTTTCCACCTAGTTGAAGTGTCTACAATTGTTTCTCCTTGGGCATTAGGGAGGGTGGTCAATGATCGTTGAATTAAGAAATGAGCTGGTGAGATGTAATTAAGATCTTCAGGATCTTCTGAAGTGGGTAGTAATGGGCGAGAGTTTAAGATAGCTTCGATTTCCGCGACAATAGTTAGCATTTCTTCATAGGTCAAGGGGGATTTAGGCATGATTGTGCGGAAAATTCTTTTGAATGATTTAATGGTGGATTCCCATAATCCGCCAAAGTTTGGGCTTCGAGCCGGAATATAGTGCCAATTGGTCTCTAGTTTTTGAGTTTGTCTCCTTACATTGTTTTGAAAGATGGGATTGGAGAGTAGAGTTGACAATTCTCTAAGTTCATTGTCAGCGCCTTTAAATGTGGTTGCGTTGTCGGAGTAAATATGACAGGGGATTCCGCGACGACTTACAAATCGTCGGAAGGCGGCTAGAAAGGCGATAGAAGTTAGGGAAGTGACTATTTCTATGCTTACTGCTTTGGTAGTAAAGCATACAAAAAATGCTAAATAAATTTTGGTAAGGGCTTTAGATCGAGGGTTCCCGTATTTGATGTTGTAGGGTCCTGCATAGTCAACTCCGCAATGTTGAAAGGGTGGAGATGGGGTCACTCTGGTTTGGGGTAACGGACCCATGATTTGTTGGGCTACGTCCCTTTTCTGTTTGAAGCAAGGTATACATTTTCGAACTGAGTTCTTAACATTGCGTCTGAGTGATGCAATCCAATACCTTTGTCTGATTGCCGTCATCACCTGTTGGGTACCTGCATGAAGTAATCTTAAGTGGGTGTGACGAATTATTTGACTGGTTAGTGGGTGGTTAGGTGGGAGAATGGCTTGAAATTTTGCCTCAAATGGTAATTTAGATTGACTGATTCTCCCTCCTATTCTCAAAATGTCATCATGTTGAAGAGTTGGACAGAAATTGAAAATCTTACTAGTGGGAGAAATGGGTTTTTTGTCCTGTAGAGACCTTATTTCTGATTTATAGGTTTTTGCCTGTACTAATCTGATTAATAGCCTTTCAGCTTCATGTTGTAGCTGAATGAGAGTAAATGCATTTTCATAGGATTTAAATCTGAGCTTTAACAGAAATTGATATAAACATATCGTTGATCTTAAAGTTTTCATGAATGAGGATGAGTTTTCAATTAATAATTCTAGTTGCTTGGGATGGTGAAGAAGTAAATAATTTGAGAGCAGTTTTAAAATTTCCAAGTTAGGTTGAGAAGTAGTAACTAAATTAAGACAATTCGCTTTTTGGGATTTGTTTTGAATAAAGCAAGGACCATGCCACCACATTTTTGAGTCTTTCAGTTGTGCTGTCGTAATTCCTCTTGTGGCAAGGTCAGCTGGGTTTGATCTTGTTCCTACATGATGCCATGAATAATTACGTGTGTTCTCTTGAATTTCTGAAACCCTAGCGGTTACAAACGGGACTCTCTTTTGAGCGACAGTTTTCAACCACGCACACACTGTCGTGGAATCAGTGTACAAATGCACTTCATTAATTTGCAATGGTAGGGAGGGAATTATTTTCATAAGTAATCTGCTAAGTAATTGGGCTGCGCATAACTCTAGATGACAGATTGGACGTTCTTTGATTGGAGCTACTCTGGTCTTGGCACACAATAAATGTGAATTGATAGTTCCTGTTTGATCAGTAGTTACTAAGTACAGATTTGCGCAGTATGCATGCAAAGATGCATCACAGAAGCCATGTATTTCTACATTAGCTACAATGGGTGAGGGGCGTACACAACGAGTAACCTGAATAGAATTAAGATTCTGCAATTGAGTTGCAATTTCTTGCCATTGATTAGATAAGTCAACAGGTAGTTCAGTGTCCCAACCTAGATTTTGACGCCAGGTGTTTTGAAGAAAGATTTTTGCCGATATAGTGACTGGCGCAAACAGGCCTAGGGGGTCGTATATTTTAGCAATACATGATAGAGCTTGTCTTTTAGTGAGCTTCGATTGTGCTTGAGGACCGTTGTAAGTCAGAGACAAAACATCTTTGTTTGTATTCCAAGCTAATCCTAGGGTACTGATATGAGAATCTACAGACTCAATAAGTTGTTTTTCATGCTTTTCTTCATGAAGATGAGCGGGAATAGTCTTCATTAGATCAGGGGAATTTGACATCCACTTTCTAAGGGGAAAGCCTCCTTTCAATAACAATTGAGTAATTTGCTCAACTTGAGTGATGGCTTCGTGTGTAGAATTATTACCATGAGCTAAGTTGTCTACGTAAAAGGATGATTGTACAATGTTCTTAAGTTGATCATTGTGGGGGACTTCATCATCAGCTAATTGATTAAGTGCCTGAATGGCGAGAAAAGCCGCAGGTGCCGTACCGTATGTTACAGTATTTAGCGTGAATTCTTGTAAAGGAAGTTGAGGGTTGTCTCTCCAAATGATCCTTAAGAGATCCCTATCATTTTGGTCTAGCAAAACTTGGCGGTACATTTTCTCAATGTCAGCTACGTAAGCAACAGGCCAGGTTCGAAAATTGAGAAGTATGTTAAATACGTCTGGCTGTACATTAGGTCCGACACATAAAATTTGATTTAATGAAATTCCTGTACTAGTTTTTGCACTAGCATCAAATACTACTCTCGTTTTTGTGGTTGACGAATCCCTTTTGATGATTGCATGATGAGGTACATAATAAGTAGGCACATTGGGGGGTGGCCTAGGGGACGGTGACATATGTCCTAATTGAACATATTCCTGCATGAAGCTTTGATAAGATGATTTGTAATCTGGATCACGTGACATGCGTGCTTCAATGGAATAAAATCTTTGGATAGCTTGCGATCTAGATTCGCCTAGAATATCTACACTTGCTTTCCTTGGAAGCTTAGTGACGTATTTTCCATCTGGAGTCCTAGTGGTGGTGTTTTTAAAGTGGTTTATACAGAATAATTCTTCTGAAGTAAAGTTCTGAAGGGGGGAGATTTCTTCTAACTGCCAGAATCTTTCTAATGAATGTTCCTCCTCTGATTTTGCATTGATAAAATTACTTAAAGTGGTTTGAGTCTGAGCATAGGCATTTGAGGCTGGATAGCATCCACTTATGGTCCATCCAAAAACACTGTTTTGTAAGATAGGGAAGTTAGTATTAACATTCAATATGCCGGGTAGAATGATTTTTGAAGTTAATCCAGCACCCAGTAGAATATCAATTGGTTTAGACTGATTAAAATCTGGATCAGCTAGGTTTAAATTTGTAGGAATTTGCCAATCTTGAACATCAATTTGAGCTGTGGGAATGTTGGCTGTGATTTGAGGGACAACAATGTAGGTTTCTACTGCCTTCCAATTTGAGTAATTGGAAGCTATTGTGGCAGTAAGAGTTATACTAGCGGGAAAGTTACTATGACAAATAGCCTTAATATTGATATTTGAATATTTAGTAGGAAGGCATAATTTGCTGGCTAAGTTTTCAGAAATTAGATTGCAGTTACTCCCTGAATCTAATAATGCTCTAGCTTGAATAAAATTTCCTTTGTTATCTGCAATTCTTATAATGGCTGTGGGGAGTAATACGGGTTGCAATTCATCATTTGTTCGGCAAGAAGTTGCATTTACTATGGTATTACTCGATGATTGTGCCGCAAATTGGGTGGAATGCAAGGGATTTCCTGAATTATTACACTGGATGGGTGAAACTCTGGGTATTGAGTGTTAAATTAGAAGTTTCATTCATCTGAGGGTCTGAGTTTGTTGACAATTAGTGAGTTTTTACTCCTCTGATTAGGATTCGCAATCGTTAAATTTGTATTAGTTACTTTCTTTATAAAGCTATGATGTAATAGGGTGTGATGCCTTTGTGCGCATTCTAGACATGTTTTCTCACTGCATTTGTGACCTCGAACATTTACTTTACAACAATTAAAGCACAGTTTATTTGTCTTAAAGTGAGTTAATCTCTCAGCTGGGTTCATGGCTTTAAATTTTTGACATTTAAAGATTGTGTGTGGTTCTTTACAAATTGGACATGAGAGAGCTTGCACAGAATCATTTTTATTAGAATTTGATTGGAGGTTTGAGGAGAGGTGGCATGATTTAAAACGGGATTGCTTTGACAACTTTCTTCAATACGATAGGTTTTTTCCAAAAAATCATACATTGATTCTAAAGATGGGGCTTCACTTGAAGCAGAATGTCGCTCCCATTCTTTGACAATATCGCTAGGGCAATGAGCGAGTATTCTGTGCAGAATAATTAGATCTAGTGTGGGTACTGTGAGTTTCAAAGCCTTGAGTGCCTTGATGTTGGCCATATAATGATCTATGAAGTTTCTAATCGACTGAGGGTGTGACCTTTTGATTTCAGGAGGAGTTTCTAAGTTGTTGATGTAGCTTGAAGCTAACTGTCTAGGATTATTGTATCTTTGGCATAACAAGGACCAAGCTACTTGAAAATTTTCAGCAGTATTTGTTAAGTTTTGAATTACTGAGCGCGCTTCATTTTTCAAACTTTGGGCGAGATAATGAAATTTTTCAACGCCAGTTAAATGGGCATTTTCAACCACAATGCTTGTAAACAAGTCTCTAAAAATTCCCATTCGGAGAATTTTCCATTAAAGGTTGGAGCTGGTAAGGTTGGTAATCTAATGTTATTAGTATCATTATTTACATTTATACAAAGAGGATTAGATTGCGATGACTGCATGGTCGATGAATTGTTTACATTTTGAGGTGAAAATGGAGATGATTCTAGTTTTATTTGAATTTGTGCAATTATTCTATTTTTGTCTTCCTCTATTTGAAATAAGTCATCTAGTTGAGTATCATCATTTGGGCCTAATGCCTCTAGTGCTGACCGATATTGATTCCAATAGTGATTCAAAGTTTGTTTGTTTTCAACAAGTTGCTTGTAAGATAGTGAATCAGTTATTTCATGAGTTTGAATTCTTTCACCGTAAGCTTTGAATTGACGTAGCGCGAAATCGCGAGCTGACAATTGTTTGTTAAGAGTTCTACGTTCTGCGTTTGACATCTTGCCTGCCTATGATCGTTTGATAAAAATGGATTTGCTGCCCCCGGTGGGCACTCCGGGGAGGAGTACTTGAAAATTTGCAAAACTTTTTAGAAATGAATTAGCTAAATTGCTCACAGCAACCGTAAGTTGACTTGTAACTAACACACAAATAGTACTAACACTTCACAGTTCACCGACACTTCACACTTTGCTGAAATTGGCATTTATACACATTTAAACAACACTAGATTGGAATAAACACTTGATGTTTGCTGAATAGTAGACACATAAATAACCTTGAGAATTTGTTCATGTTTTGTTTTGCATCTTTTGGTTCAGTAGACTTATAATTAATGAATTTTAAAATTATACAGTGTGAAAATCACTTGCCCGGTAATGATGGAGGACCAATGAGAATTATTTAAATGAGAAGAAGTGAACCAAGTTTATGTCCTTGATGTAGGCAACAAAGTGGATTAAAGGGGAAGTACGTAGAGCTCATAACCGGCCCGGAGGCGACCAAATGTTTATCCTGTGCAGCTGTTCTGCGCAGCGGGCCTGGTTGCAGGCGGAGGAGCTAGTGGGTCTGGTAGATCAGTAAATAGTTTGTGATTTTCACTTATTGTATTTTGCAGCAAAACAATACATGAACTTAAGATTATCTTAACCTAAATGAAGATGAATGATTGCCTTATGACTATGTACACTATACAATTGGTTTAGCTGAGCAAAGTTTTGCCCATTGTGAATAGATTTGGTAGTTAACATTTACATAAGCTGGAGAATGATAATTAATGATTGAAGTTGATAACAAGTAATTTGAAGTTTGAAATGAATTTAGGTTGAAATAAATCTATATTAAAATTGCCGTGAGAAATTTAGTAATGTCATAGCAATGCTTTTGTGAATTAGGGCACTCATCTGTTGGCTGCAGGTAGATGTCCAACCATGTGAAGAGACGTCAGGCGGCTAGTCTACGTAGACTCGGTCGTCGTTAATAGATGATTTGGCAGTCCTGGTGGTGCACTCGGAGATCTGGCAGTTCCCTGTAGAACACTCTGCGTTGTCTCCGACTGCGGCCCGTGCAGGAACGGTGTAGTTAATCGAATAGCGCAGGAAGCGCGCGCGACATAATTAAGTTGCGGAATGTCGCCGGCACTGCTGGTTTAGATTTTGATAGTAGGCCGTGCGCACCACAAAGTTGGCGGCCCGTATCAGAACGGCACAATACTGGATTACGATAGTATTTACGCGTGCGCACCACAAAGTTGGCGGCCGTATCAGAACGGCACAATACTGGATTACGATCAGCGGATCAGTTGATTGAAAGGTTAGAGTGTTCGTGCCTACATAGTTTTCGTTCACTTGCGAACGCGACAAAGATAGTTTGGCTGCACGAACCCGCTTGTGCCCGGCACGGCGGACAGAAGATAAGTCTTTTCGGCGGCTGAGAACGGTGGGGCTGCGTGAGAGTGCGTCTGTGTGTGTGTAGCGTCGTGTGAAAGGAGCGACCGGGCCTGGCGCGGCCGCGAGTCGTGGTGTTCGGAGGCGGTTAGAGAAAGCGGGGGCGGCTTCCCTATCTTTCTTTGTAATGTGGATCATAAATCGGTCGGCAACGAGGGGCGCCCTTGGGTGCGGCCCGCGGCGGCAGCGCGGGCCGCAGCCGGGCCCGCCGTAGACGAGGGGAGGGGGTCGTTTTTGGGTGTGTCCGTGGGTCCGCGCGGGCGGCCGTGGGACCGAGCAGAACCGCACCCTTGCGCGGGCGGCCGCGGGCAGGGGGTCGAAGTGAGGGCGGTTTTTCCGTGCCCTACGTAGTAAGATTGACCACGTTTGTATCAATAGTATTATAAACCGCGTCCCATGACTCCTGCAGCAAAGTAATCAATGAATAATTTTATTTTACTTTTAGAAAACACTTACTCATACGTGTATTATTTATTGTGTCATTGTTCGCATTTCGTATAATGGTAAGAATTTGTGCATCGTGGTCACTGTATCCTAAATCTTTGTTTCAATTTCATGTCGAGTAGTGGTTTTGTTAATTATAATTTGATCGATTGCCTCTTTGAATTTACTGTGATCACGTTGTAGGTACTTTTATTGTAATATCTAAAGGAAGGAATTAATTAAGTTAAGAACATCTCTTTCTCGCAAGATTCGACCAGAAAATCAATGTTAAAATCTTCACATACAACAATGGATCAAAAAGAGCGATTGATGACTTTGATTAGTGTTATCTCTAGTTTTTCTAAGAACAAAATGTTAATCTGCAGATCTCTTTGTTGGAGGCCTGTAGATGCAAAGCAATATCATTTTTAGCACAGAAGATGTACAACAGAAATTTCAAAAAACATTTTCAACGGAATACTCATTGAATTCCGTCAAGGAGATAGAATCAATATTATTTTAACGTAAATACAAGAACCTCCATAAGCAGGACTTTATGAGATTCTCTTTTTGTACAATAATAGCTGCGAGGTAAAAGTTTGGAATTTGGATAATGCTAAGTTCATTAGGAGATAACCAATGTTCTGTAAAGCAAAGAACATCCATTTGATTTAAATCGCTCTGTAAAGCTGCCTCGATAAACTCAGTTTTATTTGAAAGAGATTGAACAATGATGGTGCAATATCTTTATTTTTTGCAAGTACCTACACGAATGTTTTTCTGCTGCATCTGACTGTAGTTGCTATATTATATTTACTCCATTTTTATCTCGAGTGCGTGGTCGAAGGTTGTAATGTGTCCCAGCAGTCACAGGTTGTGAGGAAATAGAGGCGTCATTGGTAGTGGGAATGGAAGAAACGGGAGTTGGTTCACAGGAGGGGGTAAGAGGGTTCAGAATAAGGGTGGGGGGGGGAGGGGGAACGTAAGGAAGGTGAAAGGGATGGATTTTTGGCAGGAGGCTGCGTAGGACTGGAGTTGATGATGTATTGTGCAAGCTTTTCACCGACTGCATGTTTTCCAGCAAGGTTCATGTGGAGACCGTGCCGGATGAAGTGTTTTTACTGAGAGGAAATTCATTTCAAAAGTGTTACATCTGTTTCTGTCAGTTGCAGTTTTAGTTGTAGGTTTGCGTGCTTAATCTCGCTGCAGAGTGTTGGCCCTGTTGTACCAGAAGGGCAGAGTCGAGACTACAATGTTAGTATTTTGGGTGGCACATTGTAATTGTTTACATGTTGTTCAGGTGTAAAGTTACCGCCCAAATAAATGTCATTCTGCCCTCCGATGATAAAGACTGTGTCCTGATTGGTCATTGTCTTCGTGTGAGTTGTCCAACTCTGCAGTCACGTCTGCAAGCCTCCCGTTAGGTTTAAAAATAGACGAGACTGAGTAGTTGGGGGGTAACTTCCTACTGAGAATGGAGGAAAGATGGCGACCATGGCTGTCAGCTAAAATAAGTACCTGTTTTTTAGGCTCAGTAGGAATGGCTTTGTTTTCAAGTGGGCTAGGATGCGAAGCTTTACGTGTTTTGGTTTTGACACGCTTCCTAGCCTGTTTGCGTTGGTTTGTACATGTATTTGTCGATGGAAGGGAAGGGTTGTGAGGATCAGGAAGGCGAGAGAAATCTGTTTCATAATCTAAAACAATAAATCTGTTTTGAATTGCGACTGGATGTGGTGTCTGTGTCTTATGTGCAGTCACGGGTGCATGGTTGGGAAAATTGGCAGTGTTGCCTACTTGTGCCCAACCGTCATTGTAGAGAACGACCTCTTCCAGCCTTCGGATATGTTTATCTAAATTACTGTTTACGTGTGTGAAGGCTTTCAGAAGGTCGGCTTTGAGGGTGTAGAGAGTAAAAGGTGTAGAACGAACAGTAGCCATGTCACGAATGCGTGTTAAAGTACGTGATAAAATTGGAATAAATACAAGGAAAACTCAGATAAAAGCAACAGTCACCTAGCTTAATATTTTAAAAGTGTAATATTTATGTGTATTCGATAAATTAAAAATTAAGATTCGATACAAGAAAGAGAAGGTATGCTAACTACAAAATCTATTGAAAGCTAGTACTTACGAAATTTGGCAATGCGGTTACGTATTTTCGTTCACTTAAGCTGCAACTGTTTAATACAATGTCGACTATACTTTACCGTAAATAGATAAAGATATTAGCTGAAAGTTGTCTTCAAAATATTGAATAAGATTTTAAACAAATTCAAAACTACTCGATATACCGTCCTCGTAACGTTCAAATTAACTGAATAATCACTCGCCACAAAATAAAATAAACTGAATAGTCACTCGTCACAAAAATAGAATAAATATTTCAGTAATTAAGTTAAAAACAGTGATATAAAATCGAAAATAAACTGCTCTGTTTATAGATGTTGACACTTTGATCACCAACTCGTAATTCTGAAGTTCGTTAAGGTTCAGTAATATTTAAAATTCGTTAGCTGTTGGTTCGTCTTGGTTAGAGCAAAAAACCAGACAAAATTATATTTCCAGCTAACCTGCACAAGTAATGAAAGCACTTAAACACACAAAATGCAGTCGGATCGCTAAAAATAGTAGATAAATCTAAAAAAAATCAAGAGCCACAACCAGATGCGTCAGTCTCGTTTCGCTTATGATTTTGTCAAGGTCCACAAGCCTAATAATCGCACAAGTCTGATAGTGTCTTGTGTTGGAAGAATTGATTATTTTTATCAAAATTTTTAATCAAATTGTTAAGCCTTTTGTTACAGAAGATTGTTTATGCCATTAAGAATAGTTTTAAATTAGTTAACAAATTGCACACTGTCAAGATCAATTCGGATCTTAGTTTGGTGTCACATGATGTGACTGCCATGTACCCTTCCATCCCCCACAATTTAACAGTTGAGGCGATGGAGGAATTGTTTGTCTACTAACTCTCACAAAATTTGTACGCCAAGAGACCAAATTTGATAGCTGTTCGAGCCATTCTCACCAACATTGAGTTTACTTTTAATAACAAAGTGTGCCGCCAACACATGGGCACATCAATAAAAATAAAAATATTAAAACTTTCTAAACATGAAGAAAATATGTGATATATGTAAGCAGAATCATTCAAATTCTGAGGTATAATTTTGATAAATGGCATTGTCGTTTTATAGGATTACATAAATAACCATCCACATTATTAAAACAGTAATTTATCAACATATTCTGTCTTCATTTATTTTATTCAGGTGTCATATCTGACCTTCAATTAATCGTTGAATCCATTTTGTAATGGCTTTGTGGGAAATATGGTTTAAATGCACTAAACATTTTATCAATGAAGACAGAATATATTGATAAATTATTGTTTTAATGACGTGGATGGATATTTGTGTAATCGTATATCACACAAATGTCATTTATTAACATCATGCCTCAATCTGAATTTGAATTCACTACTTTTATTTATTTATTTATTTATTTGTCAAAAAAAAAACAGTAAAAACTGTATATGACGTGTGGGGAAAGAATTTACCTGCGCACATTTTCTTGAGGGCCAGAAATTTTATTTAAAAAAAAAAAAGAATTTAGAAAATAATCATTTTAGAAAAAATAAAGATATTTGAAAAATGTTTTTCCCGAGTTTTAGAAATGAATTTCAAACTGTAAATGAACTACAAGCAAAAGGAGTGCTCAACAAAACGTGCGCACAGTGAAGCTACATTTACGTCCAGAAGCAAAACAAGGGGCCATCTCAGCATTTGCTCAATGGATCAGGGAAACTGGACAAAAACCTGATCGAGATGGGGGTTCATTGACCCGGAAGCTGAAGTACATTACTTGTTACAGGCTTATTAAATATTTTTTTAAATGTATACAATGCAACATAAACTAATTCATTATATATCTTTGTTTTGTTACATTAAATATTATTTTTTCTTTTCACGATCAGTATAGTCTCTAATTGTATAGAAACAGTTTTGCAGCAGAAAAGATTTTACTTTTAACTTAAATTTGTATACCGACTTTAATTGTTTTATGTCATTCTGGCAATGCGTTGTAAAGTAACGTACATGTATTGTATGTTGATTTCTTGTACTGAGCTGTTGATACTGACACTTGATGCACGTGATTTCTACGGCGTGTTGTAATTATAATATCAATATTGCATGAAAATATGTCCCTCCGTTAAGTAGGTCATTTTTGACAAATAGTACAGATTCGTAAATAAATAGACAAGGCAATGGTAGGATTCCCAGCTCAATGAAAAGAGGCTTGCAGGAATCACGTGGAAGGCATTTTTTCATTGCCTTGTAACTCAATAAGGCAAGCTTGCTAATCTGAATATTGTCTGCTTACATAATTCACATATTTTCATATTGAAGGAATTTTAATTTTTTATTCATTCAGTTTTTAATTGTTTTTTGATTTTAACATTTTTAGCTATTGTTTACCTGATGGAGACACAATTGGGCTCCAAAATGTGTATTTTCAAGACTGTGAAAATAAACTAGGTTTATGAACTGTTAACCCATTCCAGCCCAAATTATGGGTAATTAACAAAAAAAAAATAATTTCCACATTTATCGCTTCTAAATACCCTCACAACACACACAAATGAGTTTCTTTAGTTATTTTTGTCACATAGTTGAAATTGTTTAGTGGGTCCATATGGACACAGTGGGAAGATGGGTAGAACATGTTTACATATATACATATTATATAGTGGAATTACTCACACATATATATGTGTATGTGTATACATGAACATATATAGATGCATATATATATATATAATATATATATATATATACCAACATATATACGTGTATATGTATATATAAACATATATATATATATATATGTGTAAATATTTACATGAACATAATTATCTGAGTACATATATATGTATATGTATAAGTATGTTTACATATCTATGTATATATATGTATATGTATAAGTGCACATATCTATTTATATATGTGTGTATATGTATACATATGTATGTATTTATGTGTATTAATATTTATGTATACACATAATATAATATTACACAAGTAATTGTACACATGTAATATAAATAATTTTCAAGTTGTGATTTCCCCCACATAACTTCATTTTGTCCATTACTCTTACTTCCCACTGGGTCCATATGGAACCCGAATGTAATGACGTCATAGCTTAATACCTTTCAAAATTATATAACTGCCAAATTTATATTATTTTTCTTATTACATGTACATTTATAATATATTTTTTAAACTGCAGTAAACAATATTTTCCCTCGAAATTATTATTTTCATATGATGCACAGCTCATGCAACGGCGGCACGCACTCAGTTCTTTACAATGCTGCAGAATGTCACGTGTTCCAACAATGAAGTCTAAGTTGTCATTTACTGACTCTATACACACACAACAAAGCCATGGTGCCATATTGGAACAGTGGACAATCGCGGATTGCCGCGTAAATATACAAAATTAGAAATGGGTCCAATTGGCCCCATTGGGCTGGAAAGGGTTAATTTTATTTCAAATGAACTGATTGTCTATAATTAAGTGCAATCTGTTTAATAGAAACCTATCATAACCAACCAATAACTTTGTTAACAAGCATAATTATATAGTTCCCTTTCTTTTAAATCCATCTGACTTCTCAGCAATATTACTGTGAATGAAATACACAGTTACATTCT
>JAHLJT010009875.1:0-45783 GCA_031308135.1 Acheta domesticus
CGGAACACGTGATGGTTTTCCAGCAGTTGAAGAACTTCTGCATTTTCATGTAGGCGAAGCCTCTTTTCATGCTTCTTAGCGAACCTTTTAAATTCTTCTTTGATTGTTGGTATTCCAAGATCTCTGTAAATATCAACATTTTTTTACATACCATGGTGCATTCACAATTTCTCGCAGGACTTTGTTTTGGTAAGTTTGTATTATTTTGATGTTGCTATCTTTTGCGCATCCCCATAGCTGAATTCCATATAGCCATATGGGTTTAAGTATCTGATTATTGTAACGATAACCGTGTATCGATGTATCGAACAGCACCTCGCTGTATCACAAGGCATGACCAGTCAGCATGGTATTGTGAGCGTTAATAAAACATACAGTTACATTGCAGTACATTTGTGTCTTGTTTAAAGCATCATTATCAAGTGTTCACCCAAACCCTGCATGTAAAACGTTACATGGTGTCAGGAGTTATTGGATTTTGTTGATTGAACGTAGGTAAATCGGCAAAACAAGAAAATGTCGAACATTGAAGAAAACGTGCAAGATCAGAGGTTAGCTCATCGCATAAACATTCGGCAACCGAAACCCCTGGTTTTTGGTAAAAACATGGCACAGGAATGGAAAACGTGGAAAGTGTCGTACAACTGGTACTCAAAAGCAATACAGTTGGATAAAGAACCGCCCGAAGTCCAAGTCGCCACATTTATGACCACAATAGGTTATGAAGCTGAAGAAATATTTGAATCGTTTAACCTCACAGAAGATCAACAAACAAACATGCAGGTAATTATGGAAAAATTTAACAATTACTTTGTGCCAAAAGTAAATGAAACATATGAAGCATACGTTTTTCATAAAATAGTACAAGAAGCAGACGAAAACTTTGAACAGTTTCTGATTCGAATAACAACTCAAGCAAGAAAATGCAATTTTGGTGAACTAGAGAAACGAATGTTAAAAGACAAAATTGTCAGTGGCATAAAAGATGACAGGTTAGGTGAAAGATTGCTAGGTACTACAGACCTAACCTATGATAGAACAGTACAAATGTGTCAAGCAAGTGAGTTGGCACACAAACAAGCCAGTGACATGAGCAAAAACAACGAATCGCAGTTGTCAGTTGCCGTAGTGAAGAAAAAGACACAAACAAAGAAAAATAGTGACCATTTCGATTGCAAACGGTGTGGTACGAAACACGGAAAGCGATCTTGTGCAGTGTATAAAAAGAAAGCATTGGGACATGTGGAAAGCTGGGACATTTTGAAGTTTGTTGCATGTCCAAAAAGAAGATTCATGTGGTACACAACTTGAAAGACGACGAAGCAAGCTCTCAATCGTCAAATAGTAGTGACACGATGTACATTGGCAGCATCACAGTACCATCAAAAGAAGAAGATTGGATGGAATTAATAAAGGTGGGAAACAAAGCGTTTCACGCTAAGTTAGACAGCGGCGCTCAATGCAATGTTCTTCCGTTGCACATAATTGAAAAACTTGGTGTTATTGGTGAAATAAAACAATCCGAAGTGAAAAAGCTAGTAACATTCAGTGATCACAAGCTAAGTGTTATAGGTGAACTGAAACTGAAATGTAAGATCAAGAATAGAAACACTGGACTAAAATTCTTGATTGTGAAGGAAAAGTTCAACCAATAATAGGAAAGAAGACTTGTGAAGAAGAAAAGCTGTTAGTTAGGGTGCAGAGCGTCAAGATTAATCCAAAATTAGACGAGAAGCAGATTTTCAACGGTTTGGGGTGTTTTAAAGGCTACGAATACGACATCGACCTTGTTGAAAATCCAAGCTTCGACATCTGTCCAGCTAGAACGATTCCATTAGCCATAAAAAAACAGTGAAACAGGAGCTCGACAAAATGGTAAAATGGACGTCATCAAACCGGTCACAAAGCCAACGGCAGCAGTATCGCCTTTAGTGATCGTTAAGAAAGGGGACAAAATTCGCCTGTGTATCGACCCTACGAACGTGAACAAAAATATTAAAAGAAGACATTTTCCTTTAAACACAATTGAAGCCATCGCAGCAAGAATCGCCGGGAGTAAGTACTTCACACGTCTGGACTGCACTCGAGGTTTTTGGCAAATAAGAGTCACCGAGAGAACACAAGAATACTTAACTTTTGCAACACCATGGGGCCGTTATTCCTGTAAGCGACTTCCGTTTGGACTCTCCTCAGCTCCAGAAGTATTTCAGCAGATTATGTCAGAGGTTCTACAGGACATTCCAAACGTAGAATGTGCAATGGACGACATACTAATTCATGCTGGTACAGAGCAGAAACTTCGAAACATCACTGAAACAGTACTCCGAAGACTGCATGAAAATGGCTTGAAACTCAACAAAGAAAAGTGCTTATTCAATGTACAAAGGATTAATTTTTTGGGCCACGTCTTATCAGACAAAGGACTTGAAATAGATGAGACCAAAGTCGACGCGATAAAGAAGCTCAAAGTTCCGAAGAATTGCGAAGAACTACAGAGACTGTTGGGCATGGTTAATTACTTGGGAAAATTTGTTCCATGTCTATCACAATTGACAGCTCCACTACGCATCTTATTGAAAAATGATGTCGCATGGATTTGGGGCCCGGAACAAGAACAGGCGTTCAAAGGAATAAAAGAAGCACTGTCCAGCACTCCCGTCTTGAGGTACTATGACGTAAAAGAAGATGTCACATTATCGGTCGACGCGTCATCGAAAGCATTAGGAGCAGTCTTGATGCAAAAAGGTCAACCGGTAGCTTATGCTACTAAATCATTAAACAGCACTGAACAAGATTATCCACAGATTGTTAAGGAGGCATTGGCAATTCGCTACGGCTGTAAGAAACTTCATGACTATGTTTGGGGTAAGAAATTAACAGTCGAAACTGACCATAAACCTTTAGAGACAATTTGGAAGAAACCGCTTGTGAATGCACCACCGAGACTACGAAGAATATTGCTAGATCTCAAGGAGTACAGCCCTGACATAATATTCAAGAAAGGAAGCGAATTGAAAATTGCTGATACACTCAGCAGGGATTGTGAAGATTCCTATGAAGAGGATGAGGAGGAACTTCAGGTTCTAATGGTTTTATCGATGTCTGAAAGCGTCACTGAAGATTTCAGAAGATCGACACTCGAAGATCCAACCTGCCAGGCACTCATAAAGATGATGAACAAAGGATGGCCTGACGACGTTCTTCAAGTACCGCAGATATTGAGAACCTTCTTCACCTTTCGAGACGAATTATCACATTGTGACGGGCTTATTTTCAAAGGAGATCGCGTGTTCGTCCCCGAAAACGAAAGAATAAGAGTTCTGGAAGTAATTCACAAAGGGCATCCAGGCATACAAGCAACACTTAGAAGATCTAGACAATTCGTATTTTGGGAACACCAGTTTCATCAAACCAACGAAGATCGAAGGCACAATCACCAAACAAACACCAATTACTACAAACTTCAAGGTGGAATCACATCAAAATAGAGATGGGAGAATACAGTCTACAATTCAAGATCCAACAGTAGATGTACCCGAAAGATCACAACTACCCTTCACCAATTCAGATGATCTCAACAGAGGAAAAACTCCAATTAAGTCAACCTTGATAGAGAACAATGCAACAAAACAATCCCCTTTAGATTCGTCCAAATATATATCAAGATATGGCAGAACTGTAAAACCAGTTGTTAGATTAAATTTGTGAATATTGATCTCTGTTAAAAAACTAATTGATCAAGAAAATGCATTAGTTAGTGTTTGTCTGAAATTTATAATTTAAATGTCAACAAAGTTCTTAAAAATGCAGTGTTGTATGTGATTCATAATTTCAATGTGCAAAATAATGAAAGGTAAATAATAATTTTTATTTTGAGAAGGGAGATGTAACGATAACCGTGTATCGATGTATCGAACAGCACATCGCTGTATCACAAGGCATGACCAGTCAGCATGGTATTGTGAGCGTTAATAAAACATACAGTTACATTGCAGTACATTTGTGTCTTGTTTAAAGCATCATTATCAAGTGTTCACCCAAAACCCTGCATGTAAAACGTTACAATTATACAATAATATTTTGTTATATAAGGATAAGCAGGAATTTCTTCCTATTAGTCATTTATATTGACGAAATTTTATATTTAGTTCTTCCTTTTTCTTCTTAACATGTTCTTTCCATTTCAGTTTTGTGTCCAAAGTCATACCCAAGTAATTGGCTTTATTTTCATAAGGAAGTATCTTTCCGTTTATAATTACTGGTGGTGGATTGTTTGATCTTTTATTGGTATAGTTTACATTTACCGATTTTTCTTCATTTAACTTAATATTCCATTTCTTGGTCCAATCATAAACGGCGTTGCTAGCTTCATGTAGCCGTCGGGTAGAGCTAATTTCATCTTGTGCTGTTGTTATCAAGGCTGTGTCGTCCGCAAAGGTGGCTAATTTTCCTTGTTCTGGGTTTGGTATATCACTGGTGTATAATAAATACAATACAGGCCCAAGGACACTACGCTGTGGCACGCCTGCTTGGATATCCTTCAGGTCAGAGTAAGCATCTTCTTGCTTTGTTCTGAACATTCTCTCAGATATATCTGAAGAATAGCAATGCTACCCCTGCACTGCCCTCGACTTCATTGGGCACAAAAACCTCCTCGCCCACACGGCAGTGTTACTTTAAGGCGGTGTCTCCTGGAGGAGGATTTACGGATACATGTGTTTCAAATGATGTCTTATAAAGTTATCACGCAAACCAAAATAATTGCTGTGAATAAGAGCCTAAAATTCCGCATTCTCAGAAACGCTGAAACACTGTTTTCTCAAAAACGGCTGCAGTTTTTTTTTCTTCAAACTTTCCGTGCATAAAGTGCTAAATGCACATTTTCAGATGACATAAACTTAATATTTCTGTATTATTTTGTTTTTTAAATTTACACAAATGTATTATTTTGAAATATCTCTCACGCCCTTAGTACACACCTTTCCAGCTATTTTTACATTTAATTGCATTTGTGAGTGAAAGTGCTTTATAAGAATTTCAATGAAGTTTTTCGAAAGCACAAAAGTTTCTTGTGAAAAAGAGCTTCAAATTTTGCATTTACAACAGCACGATGTTATTCTTAAAAACGGCTTGAAACGTTCACGTTTTCAACGATAATTTAGGGCGATGGTTTATTCTTCTTTAACATTTTAAAAGTAATATAAGTTCTACTATAAGGAAACCGAAAAATTGAGAAGACTTCAAAAATGTATTTTGAGCGGCGATAGACGGGAGATGGCAAGAGGATGGGGCAAGACTATAAAGCTAGCCAACACCAAGGAAATTAAAAAACTTTACAACGAGAATGTCTGTGCCATTCTGTAGCACCGCTAGTTTACTATTACAAAACATGAATAAAAGTCACCTCACATAATATTTGCAGCTCATTATACACGCAAGTAACGATGTTTTTCCAAACGTAATTAATTTTCGAAGTTTTTGAAAAAATGATGGCTTCGTTTAAGTTAATCGTTTGTAACTCGCGTTATAATTGTGAGAAAAATTAATATTTTGCGGCATGAATGAACAAAAAAAAATTGGTTTTTTGACGTATGATTTGAATTCATTGAGTTTTTCGAAAGTATTTTTTAACATATTTTATTTTATTTTATTTTTAATTTCTTCCTTAACCCTCCGGTGGGCGCGTAGCTGCACTCAATGCCGCATTCTTATAGCGTTTTCCATTCGCTGCACTAGTGCGCACTCACCCTCAGAGCAACTCTGGTGCAACTCCAGTGTTTCATTCGTTCGCTAGGTTGCACTAGTGCGGAACTGTGCGCGTTTCATTTCGCGAGGACCACTGGAAGAGGGCGCACCAGTGCGCCCAAGACTGCGCTGACGGCTGAGGCGGTGCAATAGAGTGCAATTCTGTGCGTCTTGTGATTGTGAGGTTAGAAGAGCTAGTATAGAAATGGATTTATGTCGCATTATAAACGCAATTGAAAAACTGATGTCAAGTACGGACAGTCCAGATGAAGATGTTTTGTTGTCCTTGCGAAAGGAAAATATACTTAAAATTACGAACTTCGTTGCTTCTGTACGTAGCTACGATGACGAATTGGTAAGGATACTATTGAAACAGCTGTTCGCGAATTTGTTGTGCGTAGTGTATCATAACTTATATCAATTTATCTTTACACCATTAATTTTTTATTTATTTATTTATTTTTCAGTAATCAGCACTTCAGATTAACACGTGCCAGTTTCTTTCTTCTTTCATTATTCGAGAACAGTGAATTCATGCCAAACAATATATCCAGAAGAGCCCATTTATCGGCGGTAAGTCCTGTATTCATGTTTTTGTATTTTGCTGGCACCAAGCAAGTATGAAGAACCGTCGCCCAGCAGTTCAGTGTATCGCTTGCAACATTTCACAGGGTAGTCACAAGAATGTAGTTTCTTTTTTAAATTAGCCCCTCGTTTTATATTCATGCCCCAAACAGAAGAGGACAAGGCTCTAATTGCCTGCAGATTCAAGCGTATTGCTAATTTTCCCAATGTTATTGGGTGCATTGATGATTCCTACATACCAATTACAACTCCTGCAAGAAAGTTGAGAGTGACTTAAGTAAATAGACATCATCAAACAGCACTTACATTGCAAGGAATCTGTGACTCTGAGGGAAGGAATGAAGAATGTTTTTAGATGCAGTGACTGGATTCAGTAATAAGTTACACGACTCCAGAGTATACTCCTTGAGTTTTGTCTACAATGAATTTAGTAATATCTGCAGCCCTTGCAATACTTATCACCTAATTGGTAACTCAGCATACCCTCTTAAACCTACCCTACTTACTCCTTACAGACTTGTAGAAAACCTAGATATTGTGAAAAGAAAGTACAATAAAGCGCAGTGTAAAAGAACAGTGAAAATTGAGAATGCTTTTGGGTTGCTAAAAGGGCGTTTCAGACAATTACTGAGACTGGACTTCCACAAAGTCAAAAGAGCATAATATTTTATAATAGCATATTTATAATAGCACCACACATTGAGAACCTTCCTGAAGAACCTTCAGAAGAAAGTGGTCATGAGAGGAGGTTAGAAGTGAAAAGAAATTACATAGCTGAATTAATATAGAATTTTTATTTTGTATTATTCTGAGCATTTTAACGTTAAATTGTAATACAATATAACCAGAAGGCATGCGATGAACCTACATATCCCTAACGGTTCCAAAAATTATTATTACTACTATTAAACTAGTGGTACTATAGAATGACACATACTTTCTCGCAGTATTATTTTTCAAATGCTGATCAGGGGATAAATTGTTTGGAGTAAGCCGTTCACCGCTGCCTTTCTTGGTCATGTGTGAAAGACATGTTTTTCTCATGTTGACAAATACCGGCTCCTAATGATAAACCGATACAATTACGTTTTGACTAAAATATAAGTAATTGCGATAAATGTACTGGAAATGTCTGTATACATTTGTTCAAATTTTTAACTATTAACAATTTTTTACTTTTCTTCTTGGATTGTGAAGCGTGTGTACCATCGTATCAATTGTTTCTTTATCATGCATTTACCATTTTATAGGTCGGTTCTATTCTTTCATGGCTATTTGACACCGGCGGTGTTGGTGTGGCGTAGTGGTATAAATGCCTGTTTGTTGACTTTGAGTATCGGATGTCGGGTCTCGGTACGTAAAACGTTTGCTGGTATAATACACGTTTGCTGGGTTATGCAGTAGTGGAATAGCAATAAGGACCGTATAGAAGCAGAGCGGGAAAGTATGTGCCTTGGAAACACCACTAGTTTAGAATGGTTTTAAACATATTTTCGCATTGTACTGGTCTTTTATTAAATTCATCACTTAGTAAGTCCTCTGAAATCCGTTGTCACATCTGCTTTTTGTTGCGAAAGGTTTTCATTGGCCCCACTTGTGGCAAAAACTCTGAATATTTTCGCAGCATAATTGCTGTTTCTGCATTACTCCATTCCCCTGAAATTATACAATTGTCATGAGTAAAATAATAATAATAATAACGATAATGAGTATAATAATAATAATAATAATAATAATAATAATAATAATAATAACTCTCACCAAAACCGGTGACGTCTGTTGGATTGTGTACGATATTGTACGACCAACAAATTCAAACTGATCGCACGATAGCGGCAAACAAACCGGATATAGTTATGCGGGATTTGGCGAAAAAATCGTGTTTACTTATCGATGTTGCTGTACCTTGCGATCAAAACGTCGTTACCAAGGAGGCAGAGAAACGTCTTAAATACAAGAGTTTGGAAATCGAGATCAGCCGAATGTGGGGGGTAAAAGCACAGGTCGTCCCGATAGTTATCGGAGCTTTGGGATTTGTTCCCCAAAGTTTGAGTAAGAACTTGTCTAAACTCCCTGGTAATTCAAAAGACTGGAAAGTGCAAGAAATTGCTTTATTTGGAACAGCCCACATTTTGCGTAAAGTATTGTAGAGGCACTGATAGTCACCGGATCTGCTCCTTATGTAGCTGATTGCAACCTGGAGTAGATTTTATATTCAGCCGACTCATAACATCTTTAGTCGTGATGTAATGGAAAAATAATAATTATAATAATAATAACAATAATAATAAAATGATTATTTTCTTTCTTGACGGTAGATTTTTCAGTTTTGTCAGACAATATTAGACCTTAGAAAATTGTTTTAGGATAACTGTTTCATGTAAAAATACAATATGATTGCAATGTATGAGATACATTATAGTAAAAGCATCGTTTATGAAAAATTATTTCCATCATCAGGCTTAAATATTAAAACAAATATATTTTAAACAATAGTCAGATATAAACAGAACAATTATATAATACCAATGTACACATTGCTATAGGAATGTACCTTAATACAAAAGTTTGATGATTTCGGTATGCTATCATATGACGATATGCCATTGGAATAAATCAAAATGATTGAGAATTAGAGGAAGTAGCTAGGTTGTGAGCGACATTACAAAATCAAGTAAGAAGTTGGAATTACTCATTAATCCGCCGAATAAATTAGTTAACTTATTAGATACCACCTGTGTATTCAAACAAGATGATTGTGTTTAAAAGTGTGTGATAAAGTGTTTCTAATGGGAAGTTTTGATTCTATGTCGTGTTAGAGAATTCTGTCAACATGTCAGATCTTTTTATGTTCAAGTAGTCTAGTGCACAACTTACGTTTAGTTTTACCAATGTATAATTTTTACAATATGTACAATTTATTTGGTAAACTAGTACATTGTTAATGTATTTTTCCCCTCTAGTATCTTACAAGTTTTGAACTATGACACCTATTGATCACTATTTACCAATTTGAATTTGGTCGAAAGTTCTTTTTTAAGAATGTTATTTATTTGGGGGATGTAGGGAAAACATCAAATTATCCATAAATTCACCTCGTAATAAATAATTTTGATTCCAACAATATACCATCATGATATCATAAATCTTAAAGAGCTTTTATCAAGATGCGTTCCGTACAGTGACTTGTGTACATTGCTATTATGAAATTCTGTTTAAATGTAGCCATTGTGTAAAATATTATATTCATTTGTTTTAACATATAAACCTGAAGATGAAACTTATTTTCATAAACGTTGCTATTGCTATCATGTTTCACGTATATTTTGTATTTTTATGTAAAACAGTTATCCTAAAACAATTTTCTGTGTTTAAAATAAAATTCCAAATAGCCTGACTAATAATAATAATAATAATAACAATAATAATAATAATAATAATAATAATAATAATAAAACCACTCCACTGATAATACTTGAAACGAATGGAAAACGTGCAGATCAATAAGGATCAATCATTTATGTGGCTTAAAAGGGGACGAATGAAGCCAGAATCAGAAGCAATTGTAATAGTTGCCTTGAGAACACACATTATGATAAAGCGGTTCTCAAAATTTCCCAAGGTGATACATCCCGCATTTTTCAGGAACATGTTGAAACCATTGATCATATTGTCTCAGCTTGTCCAATCCTAGCAAAGACCGAATACTTGAAAAGACACGACAGGGTGTGTAGCTACCTCCACTGGCAGATCTGTACCGCCCTCGAAGTTCCAAACACATGCCCCAAGTGGTACGAACACTCTCCGAAACCGGTGACGTCTGTTGGATTGTGTACGATTTTGTACGACCAACAAATTCAAACTGATCGCACGATAGCGGCAAACAAACCGGATATAGTCATCCGGGATTTGGAGAACAAGTCGTGTTTACTTGTGGATGTTGCTGTACCTTGCCATCAAAACGTCGTTACCAAGGAGGCACCGATTGTTATCGGAGCTCTGGGATATGTTCCGCAAAATTTGTGTAAGAACTTGTCTAAAATCCCAGGTAATTCAAAAGACTGGGAAGTGCCAGAAATCGCTTTATTTGGAACAGCCCACATTTTGCGCAAAGTATTGTAGAGGCACCGACAGTCCCTAGATCTACCCCTTAGGTAGCTGTTTGCAACCTGGAGTAGATTTTATATTCAGCCGACACATAACATCTTTAGTCGTGATTTAGAGGAATAATAATAATGAGAAAAGAACATAGAAATACTTACAGATTATTAAGGATATTGAAGAGTGAGGTCAAAGACATGTGCTTACCTCTCGTTTCAATGCTGGTTGCTACAGCAGGAGAAGTGCTGCGTACATCAATTATGGCAAAGAGTTCTTCCCCGGCCATTGAAATATGTCTTTTTACTTTGCCTTTACTTAACTTACTTAAAGCTTTATTTACGCAATCACCTAAGGACAGAGCAGATCGCAGCGCGCGCAGATCGCAGAGTTCAAAGGCAGACCCAGAGTATATAACCTAAGGACTGTGTGCGTTTAGTGCACTATGCCGTTTCAGTAGTTTCTGTATTCAACCAGTTCGTGGCAGGGCTGGCAACGGGCTGTGACGTCATTGCACTCACCCGGAGTAGTTCTCAGTGCAGCGAATGGAAAACGCTATTACATTTTTGTTAATTTCGTGTAAATAATTGGTGTCGCACTATTGAACTCATAGTTATTCTTCATTGACTGTATTTTCAACCCCATGGCAATCAAATCACGATTTAAGATCGACCGATCGACCATTATTACATTAGTAATTCGAACTCTTCAACGGTTGCGGCACTACGTACCGCACGCGATTTGTCATGTAAAGTATAATATTTGCGTATTTTATCCATTAGTTTACTACTGTTTTGTTATTGAGCTCTATGACACTGATTTTGGAGTACCAATTACTAATTTAAATTTAAATGCGTTGTTTCCGAACAAACGTTAGAAGGCATGTTTGCACCGCATTCATTCCCCGACATGTAACTCGTGCCAAGACACGGAGGGAGCGACTGATGGATCAGATTCTTATTAATTTTTTTTATTTCGTTTGGTATTTAGTTAGTTATTATGAAAGAAAATGTATAAAAAGATAAATAATGCATATTTTCTTCACATTCCTTAAGAAAAGTAATAACTATTGTCTCGAAAATCGAAGATGATAAATGCGGCATGGAGTGTCGCACGCGCCTGCTGGTGGGAAATGATGGGACGCGCCCGCTGGAGGGTTAAGTCGCCAACTTAAAATTTGGAAAAAATACCACTGTTTTCTCTAAAGTGTTTCCATAGAGCTGATAAGTTTCAAAATGAGACGCTATAGCGCGCTAGTAGAATGAGACGCTAGCGCGCTAGTAGAATTCTGAGAAATGAAATTCAATCGAAATATCTATTCACTGTTCTCTAGTAGCGTATGCCAGAGCGTCAACCCCAAGCAATCAGCATAAGACGATTATATTGTTATACTATCACTGATAATGAATACAAATATACATTCACATCTTACATGCACTACGTATGACCTTCACTGTCGATTAAATTCAAATTCAAAGGTACAGACCGGAATCAATGTAGAGTTAAACGGGAGAAATAAATACATGAATAATATGATGTGATTCATTTAATTAAACTGATTGTTTGGCTTCAATTTACAGAGAATTTTCATTTTAAATTGCTTGTATTATCTTTGTTTCCTGTAAGGTGTTTTATTTTCATATAACTGTTTCATATAACATGCATCTTTCTATAAGATGTTCAGGATTGCTATCCATGTTTTGTGGGTCCTTGATACCGAAAAATCGATTGACGGGAAAAGTTTGACTATGGTGAACGCTAGCGCCTAAACTATCCAATCCAAGTTTCTCCAAACTTGATATTCCCCTTTCGATCTCAGAGAACAACAATTTTGCGAGTTTGAAACTGATATTTTGATTTTTTGTGGGTTCCTTACATGAAGGTTCAAAAACATTTTTTAATTGTTCTTTGAAATGAATTTTTATTAAGATTTGTCAGATTTTTATTACAGTTTCCTTTTTATTAGCATAAAGAAAGCTTAAGCGAATGTTGTCGATGTCATTTTTGTTGATTTCACTGATTTTTCGAAAACTGCAAAAGTGCAATTTTTTAGAGATCTTTCTGCCACTACAATATTGGCTCGTTCCGAATTTATAGAAAACTATGGGCGCCAGGAACAGGTTACGATAATTGATAATTATAACCAATGCCTCCACAGCTAATCTCAACGAATGGATAAATGTCCGGCTAGCTGGGTCAATGGGTCACGTAATGGATAATCGCTATCGACTAGATAGCTGATTATTTGATCTGTTAACTATACAGTATGTCGAGGAATTTGAAAGGAAATAATTAAATTATCTCTAACTACTTATCAGTTGTGATTGACTAAATGAAAATCATCTTTTCATTTCCAAAAGAAAATTTAACAATTTATTGACTAGTGAAGTAAATTATTATGCCATTAGGAGATACTTGCATTCAACGAAATTTGTTGTAAAATCTCAGCTCTTTAAAAACGAGCATTTCCAATGTTTTGAAAAAACGAGTAGTTTTCACGCAATATTAGGTTGAAATGAATGTAATTGTAAAAAGGGCATTTTATCGAAAACTGCTCCAATTTTTGCCTGCATTTTCCGTGTACAAAACAAAAAGCACTTAAAAGAATTGCGGAGGTCTCGTTTTCGTTGATCTCTCTGAATTTTCGAAAATTGGGAGATGGAAATATTGGGTTAGACAATTAAATTGTTAAGCGCCTGCGCGAATGGAATGTCAGAGCGATTCAATGACGTGTAGAGGTAATGCGCGGCGAGTTTACTCGGAAGATCTGAGTTCGAGTCTCGGTGCGGCAAACGTTTACTGGTGAAATCACTTTTGCAAATTCAGGTAATAGTATAGTAATGTGAGAGAGCATGTACTGTCATAGTGGCAGTAATTTTAATTTAAATTTTAGATGCCTTTCTTTAAAAAAATAGAAATCCCAGCGTTTTTCAGCACATTTTTTGTTTTCAAATAGTTCCAACACATCAAAAACGAGAAATTTATAAATGTTAGACAAGAAAGCTCAGCAAACTTGTTTACTAGAAGTTAATATTTTTAACCGATATTAATGTTCTCACTTTATTTTTGCGTTTCACGGTCAAGGCTAAAAAACTCACGATGTTTTATACTTCAGGATATTTATATGTTTAAACTTTTTGTTTTTTCAGATGCCCAGAAAATGTGCCGTTCCGCACGAAGTAACTTTGGAGGTTTTCTGCTTCTGATTACTAGCGAAGGAGTGGTTCATCCTCCAGCACATCCAGCCTGGAAGTCCGTAGCCTCTTAGGTGAACAATCGTTTGACACCTACCCAAGTACATTGATTAATGGTTTGACAATATAGGCACGGTTTTCAAGAAAAAGTCCGTGCTCATTTTAAATTAGTTTCCAATAAGAATGTACCTGACACGTCTTCAGACCCTGAAGTTTATTCTGGCAGTGAAAGCGATTCTCCTATCTCTACAGCTTCAGATCTGCCAAACATTCGACCTGAAAAGATTTTATAGTCACAATCAGCCCTGAAGATTGGAGGGAGCTCCGTCCTTCAGTACGAAAATGGAAATCGTCCAATCGGCCTCAAGGAAGAAATTATTTTCAATTTCAGAGTGGTTGGATGTCTAGGATTATGAACTTGTTGTGGACTTAACATCGAATTCCATGTCCTTATACATTTAAAAAGGCGTTCATTGCAAAAGATGTAGATTCAGCCAACCACTTTTTAAAAATTATTGCTAATTGCAGAGAATGTGATTCATCAGCCGTGGGAACAATGACAGAACCACCATTGGAAGGGGAGAGTTCGGTAATGATCTGGCGAGCTGTAGATACACGGGGCGCTTCACATTCGAAAAAACGATATGTATCAGGCGAACTCAGGAAACAAGTAGGCAGCCAAGTTCGTTACGTAGCAGCTTCTGCCTACCGACGAACCGAAGCTGCACGAACTATGCGTTTCGTTAAACCAGAGCCATCGAATTTGCCTACTAATACCACCATTCGCAAAATAAAACAGGAGCAAAGGTGTGAAGAATTACAGATCCCTAAGGATAATGATCCTATCTCTGCCATGGTAGGCATGAAATATCGGCACCCCTATGCCGGTGTCATCCCTGAAATAGCAGCAGATAAATTCATGGTATCAAATCACAGTCCTGACCAGCGTGGATTTTATAGGGAGTTCAGATGGGAAAATTATACCATCCTTTCCTTGGACGCTACAGGATCACTAGTACAGAAAATCAGAAGGCCAGGAGGACGAAGTGGTCACATTTTTTTATATGAAGCAGTCATTAATACGGGAAAAGTTCAATTCCCAGTATTTCAACTATTCACAGAAAAGCATGATGCAACACAGAAACAAGCATGATGCAACACAGAAAAGCAACACCATATGTTATTGGCTTAACGAATGGGAGAGAACTGGGCAACGCAGCCGACATCAGGTTGTCTGTGACCAGTCCAAAGCACTGTTGTCTGCACTTTCCAAATCATTTGGGAAAAGTGTCAGCTACAAACAATACAAGGAAACTTGTTTCCTTGCTCTAACAGAGGATAACACATATCTCCCTCCCTGTTTTATCAGGATTGACATTTCCCACTTTATTTCCTCAGCACGTAAATGGGGTTTGTGGAGGCAGACCAGCCATAGAAAGGTACAAGAGTTCTACATGCGATGTTTAGGACTTTTAGTTAAATGTATTAGTTTTGAGCAATTTGAAGTCATTCTCTTCAATGTATTCTGCTGCGCCCTGGCAGAAAGTGATGGTTCATTGTTGATAACAATATGCCTACCCCTGCCGAGTCAAGCAGGATACAGATAATTGAATGGCTTGAAAAATTTCATGTCGATATTCAAGGTAGTACTTTGAAGGATCTGCTATGGGATACGGACATCAAAAATGTCTTCTTCTTCCTCGGTTCTACCCCTAAGAGTTTGCCGTTTTCGATTTCCATATTTTTCGGTCATTCCATTGACCTTCTTCTAGTCCTTTCTCATTCATTACTTCCTGTATATACGTCTTCCAGGTCAAAACAGGTCTACCTCTTCTACGCCTCCTTTCAGGTATCCAGTTTAAAATTTGAATTGGCCATCTCTCATTTTGCATCCTCTGGACATGTCCGTACCATTGAAGAGCTTTATTTTCTAGTCTTCTGGTTATGGTTGTTTGAACCCCAGCTCTTTCCCATACCACTTCGTTTCTTATCTTGTCCAGCTTTGTTATCTGTAAAGATCTTCTCATGAAGTCGAGCTCTACTGACCGTATTCTGTCTCTACGGCGTTTTGTTAAAGGCCACATTTCTGCACCATATAATATAATATTTTCCACTACACTGTGGAATATTCTTCTCTTTGTGTCTTGTCGTAGCACATTATTCCATATAAGGCTATGTAGAGCTTTGATTGCATTTCTGCCCATTGCAAGTCTAGTGGTAATATCTTCATCAACTTTCCCATCGTCAGTAATTATAGTCCCCAGATATTTAAATTTTTCAAAAATGTTTCAATAGAAAATGACGAAGCAGAAGAAGAAAACATTGATGATAGAAACAATGAAGGACCGACAAAGGTCTGGATTGCCGAGTTATTCCATAGAGCTATAGATGTTGTGGGAAAAGCTACAGGTGACCGCCTGAATCCATACTTTTCCCCCCTCATTGCCCCAAAACTTCGAATAATTGCAAATGACTTTGTAGTATGGTCAGGGGTTCTAGTTAACCTATACAAAGCTCCAAATGTCACAGCCACTTCCGCGTCTCTGGAGGGGACTTCAATGATTTGAAGCAGAGAGTCCTCCAAGGAGATATTGGACTCTTGGCTGTCCACAAATTTGTCGCCAAACACATAATAGCGATTGAGGGAGCTGTGATTGGCTGCAACAACATTTGGCGAATCAACAATGAAAAATGATGACAAAAGTGAAGGAGAACTGGAATACTTCGAAGACTGGAAAGGACAGGCTGTGCCTCCTAAACGACGGAGGTGCCAAAGTACGTCGTGCCCTGCCCAGAAATAAAGGCCATGGAGGAAGTTAAAAAGTTAAAAATCCCTCCTCCATCATTGCAGCTATTAAAAAATGGGAATTTGACTCGTTTTGTCATGATAAAAGATGTTAATGCAGAGGTAAAAACACCTGCTCTTTTGATTCTGTCTGCCAAATAATTTCCCTGATATATTCTGACAGCGAAAAATTTCGTTTGTTAATGACAGACATTAAGAATCTTTCATTACAAACTTCAAAATCCTTGGCTCTTTATGGTGCCACAAGAGATACGTATGTTCTAAGATGCAAAGCGTTGGCTACATTTCTTCCAGAAAAACGTCTGCAAAATTTTCCATGCACTAGAGAAGTAAGAAAGTGTAAGATAGGAATTGAAAATAGGAGTGTAGAGAATAATTATTCTGAAAGGGAATTGTTTGATGATATGTGGAGAAATTATGTTAGGTCCAAAAGAAAATTTTGGTTTTAGTTTATCGATGAAGTTAAGTACCTCAAAAGGTGAAACAAAAGATTTATCAAGGGGAGTAAATGAGAATGTAATTTCTATTTGTGATAGGACGAAAATGGAATATTGAGCATTAGTAGACGTATGAGGAGTAAATATTTGTAATAGATATTTGCAGAAAGTTTCACATTTGTTTATGTGTATGACGTGAGAGAGAGAGAGGGAGAGGGAGGGAGAGGGAAGGAAAGGGAGGGAGGGAGGGAGGGAGGGAGAGGGAGGAGGCGAGAGGAAGGTAAAGGCATTTTGCACATGGTCCACGAGGAGTTGCGCATGGAAGAACCAACCAATTTTAAAAATTTTCTTTGGATGTCCGAGGAAAATTTTGAAGAACTCCTTGACCTCGTTAAGGAGGATATTGAAAAAGAAGATACCACCATGCACTCTGCGATATCTGCAAGGGACAGGTATGTGTAGAATATAATGAAATGTGTCCCTACACTACGTATCACACAATTTAAAATTGATAATAAACTCTTTTATTTCAAGATTACCTATTGCATTAAGATTCTTGGCGACTGGGGAAACCTTTAAGTCGTTATCGTTTTCCACAAGAATCCACAAAACAACAATTGGAAAAATTGTCCCAGAAGCAGTAAAAGCAATACACAGTAAATTGATGCCGCTTTATGTGAAGGTAAGATATTGATGAACATTTTATTTCTTGGTTTACCAATTCAATATTGACTATTATTAAATGAAAGAAGGTTCACTTGAGAGGGTATTCATTATCAATTATAATATAAACTATTTACTAAATATTTTGCAGTGCCCACAAACAGAAAGCGAATGGCTTCAAATTTCCAAAAAATGAAGAAACTTGGAATTATCCATTGTGTCTGGGGGCAATGGATGAAAAGCATGTTCTTTTTCAAGCACCAGCATCCGCAGGCTCGTATTATTATAATTACAAAGGCAGCCACTCAATTGTTTTGTTGGCTGTCGTGGATGCCAATAGTAAATTTATTTATGTTGACGTGGGGATGAATGGACGCATAAGTGATAGTGGTGTCTTTAGACATTCATTACTGTACAGAAACATGCCCAAAATGAACTTCCCACCCCTAAAGGATCTTGGTGAGGCAAGCGTGCCCTACCACTTTGTGGCAGGCGGAGCATTCGCACTTTCTGAGAGAGTTATGAAACCATACCCCATGAGGGGTCTCTACGACGAAAGAAGAAACTAATTTCCTACTCAGCAGAGCAAGAAGATGTGTCGAAAATGCTTTCAGAATCTTAGCTAACCGATTTAGAGTGATATTGGCACCAATAAATTTGTGTCCTGAGAAAGTGGAGGCTATTGTTCTCGCCAGTACAGCATTGTACAATTTCCTGGCTGAAAAAAACCAATCCCATTACATGGATTCTTCAGGTACGAAAAAAATATACCTGCACAACTGATTTCAAAGGGTAATGAAATGTTTTGCAATTGAAACCACCTTTTTTTCAGAGATGTCTCGGACTAATATTTCATTTCATAATTTTTGTAAGAAGTCCGTCTAGAAATTAATTGAAATTGCAGTAAGAATTACATTAACTTACTGTAATAATTCTAGTTTTGCTCTTGAGAAAAACTTTAATTAAACTAATAAAATAAATCCCTTCAACCCTCTATTATTAAATAGCAAGCTGTTTTTTTTATGGAAAACATTTCATTTACTGATCTAATTCACACACTTGTAAATTATGCACTATTTACCTATTTACTCTGTTTTGTAGGTGATTCATCAGTAGAATTGTTGTGCCTCAGACCCGATACTGCACAAAGAAGTGCAGTAGCAGCACAAGAAATGAGAAAAACATTGACAAGTTACTTTCATAATGAAAATTTTGGAAGGAATGTTCAATAGGCTTTCACAATTTTAATATTTTTTTAAAAGTATATTTGTTTCGTTTTTCATAGCATTATACAAAGTACAATCGATTTGATGGTGTACATCAATTTGATTCCCTCTTGACTATTTCCTTAGCCTATTTGCTACGTGTTTCCCATATACATCCCACTCGTCATCTTCCTCGCCAGAAACTGCCAACATAGCTGACTTGGCAGAGTTCAAAACATCCAATGCATGTTTTTGGATTTCTTGGGAACTTTGCCATTTCCTACTTCTTTTTTTTGTTGCAAAGCCGGGGGACTAGGCACAGAATGCCCTTCAGTATTAGGAAGATCTCCTAATTCCTCCGGCTCATAACTGTCCATTTCCACTTCCAACTGTAACGAGTTATCAGCCGAAATTGTGTAAACACCCAGGGTGGGGCTGGGAGCGGTACTGGTACTAGGGGCAGAGCCAAGTACCCTGTTGAGAGAGGTTTCCATCTCTAAGGAAGACCTTGACTCCCTGGGAGTTGAATTATCTAAAAAATTCATCATCTCATAATAGTAAAGACTGGGTCTACACCAGCACCAGATCTCTTCGAGTCTTCCACCTTGTTCCTTTCATTCACATAGGTCCTTCTCAGGATAAACCACTTGCTCCGTATGGCATCCCAGGTTGTTCCAGGGCTGAAACACACAGTGGGGTTTTAAGCTATTTCCAATTACACTTTCACAACATTTCTTTCCTCAAGAATGGTTGCTGAAAAAGCAGAGCAATATCCTCTTCAGGAAACAGTCCAAGTATTTAATGTGGATGGAATGAGTTCTAAAAATATCAGCTGGGCAAATTTTCAATATCAGAATATTACTTAGTATCAGTGTAAATGAGAAAAATAATAAGAATATGTATTTGTTTTTGCTACATGAACTGCATGAACAAGTTTATCAACAATATAGTCTTCCGCAGTAACTATGAAAAATTAACAAGTAGTTTGAATTTTTTATTTTCAATCATTTACTTCTGATTCGGGAAAATTAACAAGAAACTCGCTGCAAAACATTATGAATAATGTCATATTTAAAGTCAAAATACTACATATGAAAGCAAAATGCAGGGCTTAAAATATCTAGAAGGAACATTAAACGAAAGCAAGACAACCAACTGCTTGTTTTCGCTAATAACCACTATCACTAATCCTGTTTTGAAATCAGTGCGTAGTTCTTAACTTTAAACACGCTTCTTTCATATCATCCTCCAAACTTTGTCAAGTCAAAAAACATTTGAGAGGTACATGTGACAATCCTAATTGCACATTTTGAAACAAAATTAAGAATGTGGTAATGCTACACAGCACTCCACATTCCAATATATTTTACTCACCGTCTTGCTGACATTTTGTCAGCTATGCCTTGAAAACACTTCCGGCGGATCAGATTATTCTTGTGGTGGGGGTGGAGAGGGTCATAAATAAAACTGGAACTTTTAATTTCCTCGATGATGAACAGAACATCTTCAGACTACCAAGACATTGTAGAAAGGAAGAGAAAAAAGAATTTCCTGTTACGGCACACATTTAATAATCTCACAACTGCACATGTGCACAACTGTAATGTAATCAACTCACTTGGAGAAAATGACAGTGTAATAAAGGGAACTGAATAAATATGAAATGATAAACAAAATTAAATAATTTGAAAAAAAGAGAAAATCTTTAACAATATGGCACTTATACTTTAACAATATGGCACAAGTTACTGTAATCAACTCACCTGGAGAAAATTGAGATGTTATCAGGAACTAAATGAATTATACAATAAAATGATACAAATGAAATGATTAAAAAGAAATGAAATAATCTGAAAAAAAATAAGAAAATATTTAATAATATACGGCACTTATTTCATAATCTCAACTGCACATGTTACTGTAACTAACTCACCTGGAGAAAATGGATATGTAATCAGGAACTAAATGAAAATAATGTGAAAATAAAATGAATAAAAATGAAAGAATCTGAAAAAAAAAATCTTTGAAAACAATATGGCACTGATTTAATAATCCCAACTGCACGTTACTGTAATCAACTCACCTAGAGAAAATAACGATGAAACGGGGACTAAGTGTAAATGAAAATATGAAAATGAAATAATCTAAAAGAAAAAGAAACAAGTTACAATAGAGTATTCATTCAACAACCCCTTATCTGCACAAATTATACACGCATGTGTTCTTGAGCCCCAGATTTCTGTCCCCCAATCCCACTCGTCAAAATAATCAAATTCTCACTCGTTTCGCACCTAGGGTAGGAGGGCTCAAGAAAATGTGTGCGGATAAGTCAAATATACTTTTTTTTATACATCATGGTAATAAATACAGGCAAGAACGCGGACTGCTGCCCAGTCGCTCAAATGCTATCTGAACGACATACATCTGTTGCCATCTTCAGCTGGCTAGTGGAATTTACACATTTAAGTCCATCACAAGTTTCCCCCAATGAAATTGTAAGTGATTCATCCAGAGCTCTTCCATCAGGTAGGTATCATTTTATAAAGTAAATTGCTATTTAAAGCCAGTTTTCTGGCAACATATTCCAATATTATTAATTTTCAAACAGATGTTCTGTGGAATTGTACTAATTGCAAGACACCAGGAGAGTACTCTAAACAACTTTGCATGGTCAATGATCCGGTAGAAGCACTGAATATTTTGATGGGTACCCAGCTAAAAACATCCATTCACAATTTCGGAAAACATCCATTTTTTTGTGCACTATTGGCCAATCCATGTGAATGTGTTTGAAAAATACCTTATAGATTCTAAGGGAGGATGCATTTGCACTGATGCCTGTGGGAGTTTTGTAAAGAAAGTTAAAAGATCAGATGGTTCATCTTTAAATACAATTTTTTTATACACCGTAGTAATAAATACAAAGATGAGGATTGCTGTCAGTTTCCTGTTCCGCAAATGCTATCCAAGCTATGTACATCCCTTGTCATCTTCAGCTGGCTAGCGGAATATACATGTTTAAGTCCATCTCAAATTTCCACCAATGAAATTGTATGCATTGAGAGCCCTTCTATTAGGTAGATATGAATTTATAAAGTAAATTGCTATTTAAAGGTAGTTTTCTGACAACAGATTTCAATATTATTAATTTTCAAACAGGTGTTTTATGGAATTATGTTAGCTACGAGGCAACAGAAGAGTACTCAGACAGATGCCTAACAGGTCCTCTGACACTCTGTTATGTGAGGATCGATGTGGCACATGTAATGCAAAAGTATGCCAATTTTCTTAAAGGACAACACCCAGGCATCTAAAATTTGTACTTAGGAGCCACAGGCAAATTGATAGTTTTTCAAACTTTGGAAGAAGCAAAGTAGTTATTATTCTTGATTTTAATGATATGTTGTCATACATACCAGGGGGTAAAATCAAATGGTCAATTAACTGAATGTTCCAGGGTGAAAGAAAAGCCCAAAAAATCTTCTCATTAAAAAAGGTGAAGTTTTTCACCCAGGAAACTATAACATCGATTCAATTTTAAATCAAATTAACAATTTCTATGGAATACAAGGCAAAACTGTTATGAAATGTGATAATTTAATGCAAACAAATGAAACATTTAAATAGTATAATATTTCTTTCTATTCTAGATATTTGTGATGGGACTGAAGCATCAATTGCCCTTTCTATGTGGTTGCAATGAAAGAAAGATATTGATTGACATGTGCACGGAACTTGTGAAAAAAGAGGTGATGATATCAATGCTCATAAGAACAATGAATTGTCTTAAAAGTTAATCGACCATTGTAGGACCATTCTAAGGAAGGGATGCATTGCACCAAACAAATTTCATTTCGAACGTATCCTAGCTTCAAGTGTAGTGGTAGAATCTGACTTGCATGATTTTAAAAATTGTCCTTTCAAGGGAAAATCACCCCTGAGAGTAGACAATTTTGTTCTTGAACATTTAAAATATAATACTAATAGAAACAAAATCGTACTTGCCTGAGGGGCAACAAGTAATTTTAAATAGAAGAAAATAATGCTAATGAAGAAATTTTGGGTGTTCTTAAAAGGGATGATCAAGAAAGTAATTGTGAGGTAAATAGTTTACATTTTCTGAAAGAACTAACCATGTCGAAAACTGTAATTGTTACATATTTAATATCGCAATTTTTTTCTGAGGACTTTTTCCTAAACCTTTTGTTAACACCAATTTCATTGGAATCTCTTATTCAAAATAGCTTAGAAACATTTATATGTAATGTATTCTAAATGTGTGGTTACTTGTTTACTTCATGTACCATTCAGACTGCTGAAGATATTTTATCTTGCATTCTTTGTGAAGATTAAGGAGCTTGCAGATGTAAGGACTGTGACAAAGTTGTCCATATTTTACCTGAGTGTTCCATTGCTCTAGAAGATGAAGAAGAAGGTTATAGACAAAAATGTTTGTCAAATGTGTAAGAAGAAGAGAGAGAACTCAAGCATTACAGTTCTCTATAATGAAATAGAAAATTGGAAAAGTGTAGGGGAACAAAGGAGGGCTAGAAACAAAAATAAATATATTAATGCATCATTTATCCCTGTAGGTTTAAATTTAAATAAAAATTTGAAAAGGCTCCCCCTGTTGTTAAATGGAAATGTGTTAAAATTGAAAGCAGTGAACATTTATGCCAAAAATAGCAGTCATCAAGACATGCACTTTTGATTCCATATTTCAAGCATTATTACTAGCACAGCTAGACAATCCCGTCTGTGGAGGATTTAAATGCAATTTCAGAAAAGATTTTTGTGTCAATGGTGATGTGTGTTTCAAAGAATGCAATAACAACAAAAACTTATCGTAATTGAGCAATTGTTTTGTATATATCTAAGTCAACCAAAATAAATGCATTGTCGAAAGACTGCATCAAAGTTATATGCACATCAAATGTTGGCGAATTTGCCAAGGAATTGTTCCAAGAAATGCCTTCTTATAAAGAACTCCTTACTTACACAAATGGATGCTTTTTAAAAGAGGTATCATTTGTAGACATAACCATTCCTTTCAATTTTTTAATTAGATAATTTCTGCAAAAATGTACAGCAGCACTTACTTGAATCAATGACTGAAAAGTTATGTGAAAGGTGTGGAAATGTCTGCAGAATGGAGACTGAAATCATAGGTAAGATTTATAAAATGAACATAAAAATAATATGAATAAACTTAGTGATGCATTTTGTTCATTTATTTATTTATGTGGATGCAGCAACAAGCTGATGTACACATATATATCATACAGAATTATTGACATTTAATAATATAAAATAATAATAATAATAATAATAATAATATATACGAGTTAATTTGTGTTGTAATATTTGTCTAGTGAGGATCTGAAAGAGACTTGTCTTTACAGGATCGTTTCTTTTGTTTGATGTATGTGAAAATTATACATCAAAACAAATTACCATTGGCGACATTGAAGAAAACTTCATTATCTCCATGGTAGCATCTGCATTTACTCTTCTAGCCATAATAGATTACATACATCCTGGAAATTCAGAAAATTTTTGAGAAACATTTATTGGATATTATAGAGCCATTGGTCGGCAACCAAATGATTTATGGCTAAAAATTAATGACATATCAAAAACCTGCAAGGTATTAGAAACAAATACCATAATTTTGTTTTTTTCCATAATTTATCACTGGGCACAAGATTGTCGTAAAATATCATATCCTAAAGATCCAGAACACATGACATCAGATCGTTTATACCATTGAGCATCTTCGTGGGTGCCAAGAACATACAAACACACCTAAAAAAGTATTGCTGCCATATGAGTGTTTTACTATACCTCAATCTTATTTATTTATTTAGTCACATTATATGAGGTTATTAGGGACCACATTATAGTGTAATGTTTTGTACATAAGTGGTTACATTAAATTACGTAAATACATTCCAAAATTAGATTCCAATTGTTTACTTCTCTTAGTAATAACATGTGTTTAAAAGGTGAGAGTGTAATTGAAGTATTGTTTCATATCTCTGGTTGTTTTCAATTAATTTCTTCTCTGTCTGGTATTTGGACATTCCAGTATACATGATGAATTGTTCATGTGGAATTGCAAAGTTAGAATTGTATTTGGTAATTATTTGACCATGGGTTAGCCTGTAGTGGCCAATTATGAGTCATTTGATGCACAAGATTGAATTCTTCTATTAGTCCCACAAGTTGATAGTGAATCAATTGAAATAGTAATCTGAATTTTATTGGCACACATTTTAATTTTTTTCTAATAATTTTGTGTGTTTGATGTTTCAATCCTATAATGGCATCCTATATCCTATAATGGCAGTCTGTTCTAAAAATCTCAGGTCTCAGGTCAAATCTCATTTGTTAAAAAGGCTTCATAAGAATAAAGTAGTATTTTATATAAAACTATTGATATTATAAAAAAAAACATTGGTCTATGAATATGAAATCATTAACATCTGGTCAACTATTAAATGATGAAATGATGTTGGGCAGATGTTAATTAGATCAAATTCATAGACCAGTGTTTTTATTATATCGCCAAACGTTTTACAAAATGCTAACTGAGTTTTACCAAGCCTTTTTAACAAACCTGGACCAGAGATATTTTTAAAAAGACTTTGATTGTAATCGTTGATATGACTAACAAAATAATATTTCAGTTTTACAGGCAATTGCCAGTGTGTTAAACGACGATCAAAGGATGAGGCAATCTTAAATGAGATGTGTAAAACTAAGTCAGCATAATCAAATGTGAATAGAAGCTGTTATCATCATCAACCTCATCATAGTAATAATAATATGATAATAATAGGTATTAACAAATTGGTTTTACTTTTATATTTTTAATTTCATTGTATAATATAAAGGGTTTTCTTGTTAAATGCATCATTTAATCAAAGAATACTAATTTGATCTAAATAGTCATGTCTGTACATTAGAGATGGTGAACATTACTTTATTAAATGATTAATGTTCAGTGGCCCATTACAGTTATAACATTTTGGAGGGCTGCTGTGTGTTAAGAAATATTACATTAAGTCATTTCTACCTTAATTCTCCGTACGGTAACCTGTTGTTTGATGTTGAATTTTTTTAAATGAAATAAATTTACAATGTTTTATGAAGAATACTAGATTGTGATTTCTGTAGATGTCACTCCACTTCTTTTGCTTTGATTTCTTGATGTGAATCTGTAAATCTTCAGTTGTATGGGATATCGATAATATTTTATTATTATTTCCATTGCTGTTTCCAGACCGGCTATTTTGCTTCAAATTATTGGGGGGTGGAATTGAAGTGATTATAATGGCATCTTCTTACATTCCTCTGAGATGTGATGACTTTTTTCCAACTCATGTTTGCATGGAATAACATTCCTATTATTTTTAACTTGAAATAAATCCTAAATTTTGATTTTCAAATGAGAGTAAAGTCATGTCATATGGCCGCTTTGAAAATAGAATGTCTTTTGTTTTTGTTAGTGAGAACTGAAAACTCGAAATTGTCGAGCAATTATCCGGTTTCTTTATTGCAGATTTAAGGATCATTTGACTTTAGTAACCATGTCTGCTTTTACAGGAGACAGTCATGTCGTTAATATATTTCCTTGTAGTAAGTGAAGGGGGTGATGTTAATATCTGCTTCATCAATTCGCAATAAAAAGTGTGGCAGAACCTTGTAGAATTCTTTTGTCTATTTTCTTTATATCTGATACGGTTTCATTTATTCTCATCCATATAACATTTTTTTAAAAGTAATTTTGCGTATTTTTAATATAATAGTGACATTTTTTAAAATTATATAAGCAAAATTCTATCAGATCTGCAAATCTTTTTTTCACTCAAAAGTTTCAATGAAAGTAGGTGTTTGACATTTCTGAAATTGGGAATGTTCAGCTTTCTTTTTAAATCATTTGGAAAGTTGCTGTGCTGATGCAAACAATTGTAGTAGAGGTTATACTAAGGACTTGCTAAACGTGGTTATCTGTATTAGAATCCTAGCGTGACGAATCTTTGGCACTTTGGAATGTGGGCTCAATAGTGTAATGTTTCGTAATCCTCACAGACAGTGCAAGAACATAGCTACTGTTGGAGCACCACTAGTTTGAAATTATGTTAATGACAAAGTTTTGTGGGGGTAATTCAGTATTAATAGTAAGATAACATTAACAGTAACATTAAAATATCGGATAGTATGTGGAGAATTTATACCGCTATTAGCAATGATATTGTAAATAATTCGGTACCAGACTAATGTGATGTGGTTACTTGTAATAGACTCGGCACATAGTTTGTGAAATAACTAGTGTATGCATGTAGTTATTATATGTAATACTGTAAATAATTTGTGTTAATATTGTGGTTGCTGATTAGGATTTGTACATAACATAACAAACCTGGAACTAAACCAAAGAATGTAAAGAAGTTGTTATTAAAAATTAATTACTAAATTATAAGACAATTTCCTCTGTTATCGCGAAAACCCATGTAAAATACATATTGCTAAAATAAACAATACAAACATTGTTTGAAAAAATATTGTATTTCAATAATATTATTTCGTTGTGCAACCAACTTATTATTATGTGCATTTTGATTCGAGTAAAAGCCTTCATATACAAATATGAAAGATTCCTATGCTCCTTGTGATTTTCCTCTTGTCTCCAGGGCCATCATTCTCCTCCCAGTAATGTGAGGTTCCTAAAATATTTTTTATAAAGAGAATAAATGTAAAATACTGAAGAGAGGAGTCACATAAGTGAGGTGCTAGAAATTAGACAGTGACAAGCCACTCAAGAAGCAAAATTGAAGTAGATCAATTTTTAGATTGCCTCTGCCGAAGTAATGTAAATACAATGTAGCAATGTATGCAATATCATGTAATGAAATAAATGTTTTGTCACTCAGTTTAGACTTCTCTGAACTTTCAATTGTCTTTCCTGTAAGAAGCATTTGAAAGAGCTTACCATTATCCAATCCAGATCGACTAAATTCATCCCAATCCCTCTCCCCTCCAGGTCATAAAACATAGATGGGGCTAAGAGGTTGGTCAGGGTCAGTATATCAGAGAAATAGGAAACAGGTTCAGCCTATATGCAGCTTCGTCAGACAGCTATTTGGAGAAAGAGACGTCAACACACATTGCCAGCATTGTTGGAAGATGTGGTTTAGTGATTCTTATTGACAATAACATTGTTCCTTTTTTGGAAAAATAAATTAGCCTGTAAAGAAAAAACTCAACATGTATAAATGAGGCGAAAGTGAGCCTATGATGTGAATTTTCTCCTTTAAATCTTGCCATATATATGTTGTCATGCAATTATATGATCCAGTGGACGTCATTTTTTTTGTCTGTAATATTTTGTTTGTTTGTTTCTTTAAGCGTTTTTCACGCTGATTTCAAATCTGAAATTGATATTTCCACGTCAGCTGCAGTTTTTTTTCTTTACATGCTAATCTATGTTTTTTGGCATAACAGATTGTTATAAATACTTGAGTGCAGTACATGTTAAAGGTAACTACATTTTGTCAGTTAACATGATAGAAAATGTAAAAATGACCCAAATATATTTTGCTATATATGTTGCCAGGACAAGCAGCAAACATTACAAGTAAACTCAGTAGCTGATATATTTTTTAACATTTGTGAAGGCCAGCTATTATGCTTACTTTGATGATAAAGTTTGAGAGATATAGTCATGCTCCACAGTTATGGTGTCGAACATGTGTTATGTGGGCTTAGACAATGGAACATTGGAATCAAGGCAGTTACCCATTGGTATACCTATGATGTGAAGGGAAGGAAAGACCCATTTAACATATAGCTATTTTTGTATGACCAAATTTACGTCATTACGTTGTATGACAAAATTACAACGTAATTAATGTCAAGAGACTTTATTTTATATTTTAGTGGTAGAAGGGTATCAAGATTGCTACGACATCAATATGATGGCTGACTTTTGTTGGTCTCTGAAAATAGGTGAACCTGGAACCATAAATGAAAGTTGCTAAAGTAATAATCTCTATATAATACATTGTTATGTATTAAAAAAATTAAAATATTGTAAAGGAAAGGTGAAATAGCTACAATTATTTCATTCACATTTATTACTCATGAGGAATACACGTGCATACAAAAAGTAAGTACGAGGATACTATTTTTTTTCCAAAATATTGGTTTTTTATTATAATTTTCTATTACCAAAAACCTTTGGTGCTGAAACTATCATGTGGTAAATTCACTTAATAGTTATCTTCATATTATGACTTGGTCACATCTGTTACCAAGTTATTGACCTTCTATAAATGAAAACATTTCTAATGGTAAAAAAAGTAGGCGTAGCACTAATACTAGATGTGATTAAACAAAATTAATATTTTCTAGTTCAGTCTGGTCAGTTCCCACAAGAATCGATTGAAAAATTTAAACATCAAAAACTTTTTCTAAAGACACCTCCAGCCAAATAGGTGAGATTTTGAAGCACGATAATTTTTTGTAATATTTTTTAATAATTTTTTGTAATAATTTTTTGTTAATAAATAATATTTACTTAGCATTACCTTTAAACACAGTTAAAAAATAACTAAAAAGTACTGATAGAGGCAATGGATTTGCTTGTACATAGGAACTCTAACTTCACTCTAACTCTTGCTTAACCTATTTCTAAATCTATGGGCAACGTACCCAGCGATGTACTTCAGTCCGTTTTATGTACACACTCTGGTCACCTCTTCAAAATAATTTAATATGTTCCACTCTTCTTGCCAAGGAGTATATGTCAAGAGGGTTAATCTGTAACATAAAAAAATTAGAAAACAATGGGAATTGAGTCACAGTTTTGTGAAGTACACGTTGTTATATTGTAGTACACACAAAGTCGGACACACACGTCACCGGTGTGGTAATCAAGTCTGATTTTCGGAAATCTTTGTCACATAAAATATTAAACTTCAACTTGCAAGAAGAACATTTTGAAATTTCAATGGCGTTTATTAAATTACCAAAAGTTCAATCCAAATTAATACGCTTCGCCAAACTTTTTAATTGAAATGAAAAAATTACCCAAATTGTCCTCTCCAAGATCTTAATTTTCCTCTTCCTCCAGGTTTTCGCTGTTTTCCATCACAAATTCTTTGAGGAATATGATTTGAAAATAATATTGCAGTTGCATCTCCTTCCATTTTTTCGCTGATTGGAGATGACATGACCCGAATGCTTGACCAATGCGATGTTCGTAAAATAAAAATCACATGAAACTCAATTTGAGTTAACTTATTTAAGTTTATCTCCAACCAAACCTATACGTATAAACGATCTGCGGCTACGACATTTCCTTAACTCTATATGCCTTGGACACTGTCTCGTGTCTCCAGTCTTCTCGTCGTAGTCGCCCTGATGGCGGGGTGTGTGTACCTTGTCCCCGCTTCTCTGCCCGGGCCTCGGCCCCTGGATACGGCCGTCTACGAGGCGAGCGGCCAGCTCGCCTTGCTGCTCTGGCCTCTAACCAGACCGTCTCGGTGGCAGCCTCCCGCTCGCCTGTGACCACAGTCGCCGCTGAACTCGCTCCCCTCTAGTCCAGCGGGCTCGTCAGTGCAAGGCCCCTTGTGGTGAAGCGCCCGCCGCCTTGGACGCTTCCGCTTTCACTTCGCCCGGGTCGAGCAGGCATGGCCACCAGATGTGCGGGCTGACCGCCCGTCCCCCGCCCCCCTGCGAGTGACCCGAACGAGGGCAATGCCACCCCCGCTGCCGTAGGGATGGACTGACCCGGCAGTATATAAAAGCGGCGTACGGCCGCGAGTTGTCGCTTGTTTCCCGCTTCTCGTGAGCACGGTAGTGATCGCCGGCGTCCCCACTCCACGGTTGCCCTCGGGTTGATCGAGTCGGGAATCGACGCAAGGCTGAGCCAAGCGACCCACCGCCAGCCTATCTGCCTTCGTTACCGCCATTGCCACCGCCGCCGCTGCCGCTGCCTACCACCTCTCCCTCATCCTCATGGCAACGACCAGCTGAGTGCTGGACTGCGTAGCCTCTGTTAGGATGTGACAATGTACTTGAAACCAGGGCTTATAATAAACCGCTGTTAATAGCCAACCAGGAGTTCGTCTTTCTCCCGTCACATACTCCCTCCCATCCATGTCATCACGACACCCTTAAAGGCCCACCGTGGCGCCGACTATGTTCGGCGCTAGATCTCGAGTATTGTCGTGACTATCTCCAGCCACGTCACACCGCACGCAGCCTGTTTCACTGCGGCCGGACGGCTTGTAGACGCACTTGTCCGACCCTCGGACTATCCGCTCGACGGCCGGGCTGCTGACTGTTGACTCCCTGGTCTGTAGACTGTTGACTGACTGCGACTTTGGCCGCAGCCTTTTATAATAGATAATTAATAGGTTTATGGAACATATATGTGAATGTTAGACAGTGACTTCCGTACAGTGTATACAGGATAAAAGTTATTTTCAGCTTTCAAATGAAGAAAAGCTGAGAAAAAAAGAAAACTCATCAGACTCATACAACCTTTGTGTGACAAGTAATAAAATATTTATTCTTATAGGCACGTCAAAATCATAAAACACAGGTTGTTTCCAACTGCCAAATAAGCACCTTGCTGTAATAAATTGGCAACTCTTGCATATAAGTAGTATAGATATGCGGGTTCTGCATCACTTCTCAAAAATCACAATTTTTAATCAAAAGCATAGGTAGTACCCTTAGGCCATCTTCAAAAAATCATCAAAAATTGATTAAAGTTAATTTTGATAAAATGAATGCATACAAATCAAAATCAAATTTCCAAGATCATACACACTTTTTTCATAAAAATCTATCAATTTTATACCATTTTCAACAATCTAATTCATCCAAAATCAAATTTCAAAGATCATGCACACTCCTTCCAAGATCATACACACTCGTTCCAAGATCATACGCACCATAAGACAGACACAATAAAAATAACAAAAATGTTGAAAAAATTAAGAAAATCCATAGGGTACTACATTTGACCCACAAAAATGGCCGAAAATGATTAAAAAATTCTGTTGAAAATAAAAATTGATAAGATATAAATATGAGTATTGAAACGATGTCGAAAAATAATTTTTCTTCTAAAATAAATAGGATGAATACTACTAGTGAAGAAAGTTTAGAGAGTGAGACTAGAAATAGTCAAGCTAATATTTGTCCTGACTTTAACACCATGTCAGTTCGTAAATTACAAAAATTATGTGAAGCAAATAACATCTATGGCTGCACAACTCGAAACAAGGAAAAACTAATTTCAAGATTAACTGATTACTTTAACACACCATACGAATCAAGAAACCTATATTCAATGTCACTTTTACAACTTCAATCGTTCTGCAAAGCAAATAAAATTAAAGGTTACGCAAAATATTCGAGAGACGCTCTAATTAAACACATGATTCAATCAGAGGTTAAACCATATCTACTTACACAATTACCTTTTTACTATAAAGATGATGAGAATACATTCATCAAACCATCAACACGAGACAAATAAATGTGGTTAAGAAAGAAGAATCCTTTAAAAGTAGACTTGAAACATGGACATTTGAACAAACAGAAATGAAACCTTCTGATGATCCTGTTATAACATTTTTAAAACGAATAAGTAATGGTATGATTAAGAAAATTGAAAGTTCTCTTTACAAACGCAATGGTCTTAAGACTAATGTACTATTAACATGTGATTATAAGAAGGGAAATGAAATACAAGAGTTCAACTTTAAAACTAAAAATGAAATAATCTTTGAATCGACTAATTTAAAAAGATATATGAAACGAATTAGAACACAATTACTACGAGAGATGAGTGAGTTCCAGGGAAGAGGTTCTGGCTGGTCTCTTCATAAAATTAATATGCTTGAATTAAGACTTAACCAATTCAGACCTTATGGAGGTAGTTCCTACTTTGATCTTCCAAACTTTATTAAATCGAAAAAAGCCGTACTTATATCAAAAATAAAGACAACAAATGTTTTTTGTATTGTTTAAAAGCTTATTTACATCCTGTTCCACGCGATCAAAATCCTCATAGAGTTTCTAATATATTAACATACAAGATGATATTGATAAGGCGTTTGAAGATATAACATTCCCAGTAGCACTAAAAGATATTCGAAAGATTGAAAAGAAGAACAGGATTACAAATAAACGTGTTTGGTTATGATTCGAAAGAAAATATTTATCCTCTATACCCATCCAAAGCAAGAAAACCTTCTGAAAATCTGTTGATCTCTTACTAGCAACTAAAGGACCAAAAAGACATTATTGTTTGATTCGAAACCTTTCTCGTTTAGTAGCTTCTCAAATAAACAAACATAAAGGTGGAAATTTACATTTGCAGAGGTTGTATGCTTCACTTTAACAACGAAAACAAATTTAATAATCATATACAAGACTGTTCTAATAATGAAGCTGTAAAAAATAATAATGCCAGAAGAGGGTTCAACATTTACTTTAAAAACATTCAAAATACAATGAGACTTCCTTATGTGATCTATGCCGACTTTGAATGTCTAAATTGTAAAATCGAATCTAATATCAAGATTCAACTAAAACAAACAATAAAATGTCAAAAACATGAACCATGTAGTTTCGCTTACTGTGTTATTAAAAATGGATCATTGACCGAATTCAAACAATATAGAGACTCTGATGCTCCCAAACATTTCATTGAAAACCTTATAAACCGAATCGAAAAAAATAAAACAAGAATATGAACAAAACATTCCTTTAAATATGACTGAAGAAGATGAAGCTTTATTTGATTGTTCAGAAAGATGTACTTACTGTAAGCAAACATATACAAGCAAAAAATCATAAGACTAGGCACCACGATCATCTTACAGGCGAGCTTATAGCACCAGCTTGTAATAACTGTAATCTTAAACTTCAACTACCAACATTTGTCCCAGTGTTTATGCATAATCTTAGTGGTTATGATTCTCACTTGTTTATTAAAGAATTAGGATGTACAAATGAAGATATAGATCTTATTCCAAACAATGAAGAAAAATATATAACGTTTACTAAACATGTTTAAAGAAGGTGTTAATTTAAGGTTTGTTGACTCATTTAGATTTATGTCCAAATCACTTGCCTCTTTAGCTAAGAATCTTAACCAGAACAAATAACACATACAAGAACATTCTTTGAGGATGAATCATTAAAACTTGTAAGCAGAAAAGGTGTTTACCCTTATGATTATATGGATTCATGGGATAAGTTTAATGACACACAACTTCCAAAAATTCAACATTTTTTCAACAGTCTTGAACAAGAAAACATAACAAAAAGAAGACTATGAACAAGCGAAGAAAGTTTGGAATCACTTTAAGATGAAAACTATGGGTGACTACCACGATTTGTATTTGAAAACTGATGTGTTACTATTAGCTGATGTATTTGAATGCTTTAGAACTACGTGTATGAAAGCTTATGATTTGGATCCTGCATGGTATTATACAAGTCCTGGTTAGCTTGGGATGCAATGTTAAAAATGACTCGAATAAACTTAGACATGTTAACGGACTATGATATGATTCTAATGATTGAAAAAAGGTATAAGAGGCGAATTTCTCAATGTTGTCAAAGATATGCTAAAGCTAACAATAAGTATATGAAAGACTATGATCCAAATGAAGAAAGTACTTACCTAGCCTACTTAGATGCGAATAATCTTTATGGTTGGGGAATGAGTCAGTTTTTACCTTACAAAGACTTTAGATGGCTAACTAAACAACAAATAAATGAACTTGATATTAAAAACATACCCAACAATAGTAAAACCCGGCTTCATTTAGAAGTAGACTTAGAATATTCTCAAAAGTTACATAATAAACATAAGGACTTTCCATTAGCTTTAGAAAACATGTGTCCGCCAGATACTAATCAACCCAAACTACTAGGAACTCTATACAACAAAGAAAAGTATGTTATCCACTATAGAAACCTTCAGCAGTGCTTAAAACTAGGATTAAAGTTAAAGAAAATCCATAGAGTAATTCAGTTTAAACAATCAGATTGGCTAAAGAAATATATCGACTTAAACACACAAATGAGAACCAAAGCAACTAATGACTTTGAAAAAGACTTCTATAAACTAATGAATAATAGTGTATTCGGTAAAACCATGGAAAACATTCGAAACCGAGTTGACATTAGAATTGGTTTCTGATGCTAAGAAGTGTCTTAAACTAATATCAAAACCTAATTTTAATCATCGAACTATACTTACTAAGTCATTAGCTATAATTCACATGAACAAAACCAAAGTATTCTTTAACAAACCAATATATGTAGGTATGAGTATTCTAGAATTATCCAAAGAACTTATGTATGATTTCCACTACAACATAATGAAACTAAAATATGGAGAAAACATTAACATTTGCTATAAAGATACTGATAGTTTAATTTATCACATTAAAACACAAGACTTTTACCAAGATATGAAAAAAATGATTGAACACTTTGATACAAGTGAATATCCCAAAATAATGAATACAAAATACCATTAGTTATAAGAAAGTCTTAGGTAAAATGAAAGATGAATTAGCAGGCAAAAATCATGACAGAGTTTATTGGATTAAGATCAAAAATGTATGCAATTAAATATGATAATAAAGAAACTAAGAAAGCTAAAGGAGTCAAAACAAGCACTGTTAAGAAAGAGTTAAACTTCGATGACTATAAAAACTGCTTAACACATCAACAAGAATCTATAAGTCAATGAAACTAATTCGAAGCAAACAACATGAAGTTTTTACAATCGAATTAAACAAGCTCTCCCTTAGCTATAAAGATGATAAACGATACATACTACCAAATGGAATAAACACATTACCTTGGGGACACTATCAAATTAATCAAAAAGAATGAAAAAATTAAGATATGTAAAGGGTACTCTGTGACATCCGAAAATGAACGAAAATGATTAAATAAACATGTTTTAAGATAAATATTGAGATGATAGTTATGGAGAATAAATCTACCCTACAACTTAAACAATACTGTAGAAAAAATGGAATCCATGGTTATTCAAACCTTAGAAAAACAGATCTAATAGCCTTAATCAACAAACACAAACAACAACCTCAAAATAACCTAACCGCTTTGGTAAAGAATCAACAAAGCATTATTAATAAACTTCTAACGATTTGTACCAAACGACAAACTAGTGAAGCTCTATGATGATGAAGAATTAAGACATGGTGTAGTGAAAACACTTAGAAACTAAAAACATTAAATGGAAAAAAGTATCAGCTTATCCCAACCTTTCAGAAGACTTCATAAGAGAATTTGAAAACGAATTAGATTGGTCTGAAATGTCATATAATCAAAAGTTTACAGAAACCTTTATAAGAGAGTTCAGTCACAAAGTTGATTGGCATGGTATTGGCTGTTCACAAAAAATAAGCGAAGATTTCATCAGAGAATTTTAAGATAAAGATTTTAATTGGTTACATTTCATTAAATGTCAAAAAGTGTCAGAAGATTTCATCAGAGAGTTTAGAGATAAATATACATGTGAATCCTCAAGCAGTTGGTCAATGATTCTAACGCTCAGGAAAAACTTTTCAGAACAGTTTTTAAGAGATTTCAGCAACAACTACAACAACAATACGTGGTATACGGTTTGTAGATATCAAAAATTAAGTGAACAATTCATTCGAGACTTTAAAGACCAAGTTGATTGGGATGTTGTTTGCTCTCACCAAGAACTTTCAGATGATTTCATTATAGAGTTTGCAACTAAAGTTAATTGGAACACTTTAATAAATAATAATAAGGTATCTAATGCCGTAATCGAAAGACTCGATCGTAGTATGTATAAAAGTGTTGGGAAAAATAGAAAAACTTGTAGCATATGTTTGTTCGTTAGACGTCGTGCTAATAAGGTAAAAACAGTTTGTAATCATTTTTTCTGTGAATCATGTTTAGAAACCTGGTTACAAAATAACAACACCTGCCCAACATGTAGAAATCTTTTAAAAGTTACACCATTTGAAAGTGATGAGTATAACTTTAATAATCCGTTTATTTCTGACAGTGAATTGGATACTGACTCTGACTCTGACTATGAAGGTGAAATACGTGTTAGAACTCGATATGAATCTGATTCTGACTAACAAAAAATCATTTTTAAAAAAATATTTTTAATTATATAATAAATAGGATCATGGAGTCCATTATTAATAAACTCAATCAAATCAACAAGCCCAATGTTCAATTCAGGAGTCTAAACGAAATACCAAAAAACAAAACACTATTAATCAAAAAGATCGAATTAGAAGAAACTAAACTTGGAAATAAGATTGTTGTTTTCATCCGTGACTATAAGATGTTTTTACCAGATCGTTATATTGAACTGTTTGATGAAGAAACTCTAAATATAATTAACGCAGGTAAAGAGTAACTATATCTAGTTTATCAAGGTAAAATCAAATTGAGTGGCGGTAGAAGTTTCCATAAGATTGAATTTACAGATAAATCAGACGAAAAACAATTAGAACCAAAAACTAGTGACTGTGAAGATGAAGAAGATGATGAGTAAATGTTTTTAGTTTTAAGATCGCTCTTTTATGGCATTTAACCATAAAAGTAATTTAAACAACTACACTTGCTTTATTAATCCATGAGTTATGAGAACTATCAAAACCTAACCATTTAACAAACACTTTATCACCTTTCTTTTTCAATACCATTTCAACTAAATAAACATCTGAATATTTTGTCTTAAGTAATTCAGGTTCATAAAACAAACCTTCAACATGATCTCCGTTTAAATCCTTGATCCTATAAGTTGGCGGATTAGATGGTATGGTTTCATAAACCTCAAATATTTCTGTTGACCAGTTAGGAGTATAACCTTTTTCAAACAAACCTTTAGACTTACTTATTCTTACCTTATCACAACTTTGAATTTTAAATTAACTTCTTGATACTCATGATTATAACAGTATCTAATAACATTTGTTCATCTTTTTTACTAACATCTTTAGGCTTCATATCAATTGTTGAATGTACTGTGTTATTATATTCACTTACAAGTTTCGATAATGTTTCCACCCATTTATAGGTTCCATTCATAGAGAACTGTTTGAACATTTTCTCTTTCAATGTTCTGTTAAACCTTTCAACTACAGCAGCCTTAATACCACTATGTGTTGAATAATGATTAATATTGTTTAACTTCATCAGTTGTTTAAAATCCTTGTTATAGAATTCTCTTCCTTCATCTGTATGTAAGTTTTTTGGTATTCGTTCTTTAAGCACAGTTTCAAATGCATTTACTATATTCAAACTAGATTTGTCTTTTAAAGGTATAACCCACGCCAACTTACTGAATACATCAATTATAGTTAACAAGTACTTAAAGCCTTTATTAATTTTTGAAATACCTTTCAGTTTTCCACTATCCATTTCTACTAAATCAGCTTGCCAAAGATCATCAATTCCATTTGTAATAATGTTTCTTCGTTTGAAGTTACGTCTTGTTGGTTTATGTAATTCTTTAACAATTTCTTTCTTAATGTTAATTAGTTTCTTTTCTTGTTTAATTTCGATTGGATCATGTTCTTGTTTAATTTCGATTGGATCATGTTCTTGTTTAATTCCTTTACCGAACTGACATTTTATAGAACCGCATTCGTTACAAGTACTTTTATGTATAAACCTACCATTAGATGTTAATTCTTTTCTTAGAGAACCTTTAACAAAATCAGTTTGTTTCTTACACTTTACACAATACATTTATTAAATAATTTGTTAAATAAATGAGTGGATTGACGTTACTCTTTAATGGTATGTTAACAAAGGAAAACTACATTCTCGAAAAACGATTAAGCTATCCAATCAGACATATTGATGCTTCTGTTTCATTAGTTAGTTTTTATTCAGCTTATTTAACTCCAAATGTAACCAAACAAAACAATATCTTGCATTATGATGATGATAAGCAAATCGAAATTGAAATAGGGCAATATAAGAACATAGAAGAACTAGCAAAACATATTCAATCAAAAGAACCGTTTAATTCAACAAACATTCAGATAAAAGCTAACACAATTAAGAATAGTGTAGAAGTAATATCTGATTTCAAATTAAGGTTTAATCAGCCTAACTCAATTGGTAAAGTTTTAGGTTTTGAAGAAGATATAGAAACTAAAACAAAAAGCATTGGTAAAACAGTTCCAAAGATATTACCTTTCAATACAATTAATGTTCACTGTGATTTGGCTGATGGGATGATATTTAAATATGATGATCATAAGCATTCAACATCTAACATCATTTCAACTTTCAACATTTCAAATATTCAATTAGGCCGTTTAATATCATTTGAACCAAAACACCTTTTATATTTTCCTCTCAATCAAAGAATAGAAAGAATACGTGTTTGGTTTACTGATGAAAATAACAATCCGATTGATTTTGATGGAGCTAATGTAACAGTTGTTTTAAATATTCAATTGTGAAAACTTTTTAAAATAAATATGAGTAGAGAAGAGCTTGACGATGAGAATCGAAACAGTAGGTGTAAAAATTGCTTCTTTTCTTTATACACTTGATACATGAGTTTCTGCCTGAGCTTGTAAGAAGGAGAGTTGATAGATGATTTGATTTAGACATTCTTTTATGGTTTGGTCGCCATAAAAGCTTTATAATAAATGAGTAGAAGAAAGAAAGTTGATTGGAATATTAATGTACGCTTACCTGAAAAACAAAAAACAAAACGTAACGGTGAACTATTACCTGAATCAATACGTTGTTTAATTGTTGGTCCTTCTAATTGCGGTAAATCCACTTTAATGATTGACAATTTTATTCTTTCTCCTGGGTGGTTAGATTGGAAGGGTAAACACTTATATATATTCTCGACAAGCTTAAATCAACCAAAGTACTCTCAATTACAAGACTATTACAATTCAATTGAAAAAGATATAGGTCATCCAATTGCAACATTTTCGAGAGAAGATATGCCCCTTGACGATTGTAAAAGTAATTCTGTTGTAGTGTTTGATGATTATATGTTAGTGAATCAAAATAATGTGCGTGATTTCTTTACACGTGGTAGACATAAGAATATTGATTGTTTTTATTTAGCTCAAACATACACCAAAGTCCCAAAGCAATGTGTTAGAGATAATGTGAACTTTTTATGTTTATTTAGACAAGACAACACTAATTTAAAACACATTATGATGATTTTGTTTGTGGTGATGTAACCTTTGATGAATTGAGAAGTATGTGTAGTGAGTGATGGGATGAAGACTATGGTTTTATGACGATTGATATGACGAGGAAAACTAAAAGATGGTAAATATCGTAATAAAATTAAAGACTTTCTTTTCAAATAATTGTGTTTACGTTGATGTTATGTTACGTTTACGTTGATTTCATTATTTTCTATACAATAAATGGCTGGTAAAATGAAGAATCCTTATGATGTGAAAAAAGTTGAAGAAGCAATCAAGATGAGAGAATACTTAAGAGATAGATTTAGAGGTTGGGCAAACAAAAGAGTTGATGAGTATGATAAATACAAAAAACAGGAACAACCGATGATTGATGCAATTGGTAACCTTGGTGAAAGACTCGAAGGCAAACTAGATAAGGCTATTGAAAATCAAAGTAAAGAACTTATTCCATTTAGAAAGTATCCATTAATTAACACAAGTGAAGATTTGGAAGTCAACAGAACATTAAACGATTCGGAAGTAGATAACGTGCTTCGTGATTTTGCAGAAGAAACTCAAAAAAGAGAAATGAAATACATAGCAAACCAAATGGCTCGTGATTATCAACTAGATGAAGAATCTCAAGAACTTGGCGCAACTCCAAAACGAAAACCAACTTTTATAGGATTACGATTATTAAAATATCTAAACAACTGCAACGACAAAACTTTCGGCTTAAAATCAGAAGGTGCAGAAAAATATGTTGGTGACGAACCTGTAGAATTTAGTACATTAACAATTGGTGGAAGACAATATGATCAGTTAAGTGTGCTAGGAAAACATATGAAGCCACTGATGGGTTAATGAATCTTCTTACTCAAAAGGATATTACTATGGGGGATCTTGACTCAAAATTTGAAGATGATTTGCAGAATTATGCTGAAATTTTACTTGGAACAAATGCAATATATACTAAAAAAGGTAAACCGAAATCAAGTAGAGGAGCAAAATATAATTCAATAATTAGACACATTACAGGAAAAACACGTACAAACGAAAGCAGTTCAACATTCGAAGGAGAATCAAGTTTCGAAACTAGTACACCAAGGAGAAGAACACCAAAAAGTGGAGAAGGCTTTGTGAAAGAATATAATGAGTTACCTGTTGAATATGTTTGGATGAATGATGTTAGAGACTTAATTGATCGTTTGGCTGTTATCGACGGGGAAGAGAAAGCAGGTAATAATAATTATCAAAATGAAAAAGTCTCTATAATGAAAATGCTATCTTCCAAGTTCAATGATTTTGTAGTTAATAATCCTGAAGGCACATCATACGTAATAAAATTCTTAAACATGTTACCACCATCGTTCTGGGAAAATAAGAAATATGGTAAAGGAATAATTAATTGGGCTTTAAATAATCTTAAAATGCCTGAGCTTCATATTCCTGGATACAGGTACTGCGGTCCGTTTACTAAGTTAAAAGAACGCTTAGAAAGAGGTGATGAAGGTATTAATAATTTAGATGAGGCTTGTAAAGAACACGACATAGCTTATCACGAAAACAAAGAATTAAACAAAAGACATGAAGCAGATAAAGTTCTACAAGACAAAGCATTAGTTAATGTATTTAGTAAAGATTCAAATTGGAAAGAAAAATTAGCATCAGCAGGTGTTGCTGGTATTATGTATACAAAAAGGAAAATGGGATGGGGTTTATAAATAGTTAGTTGTTAAACTTAGATTATGCTTTTATGAATAATGGTTCATAAAAGTTGTTTTCTTTAAATAAATGGCTGTTAATGGAGCTTCGTTTAAGTTGAGTGAGAATGAGTTGAGAGTAATCAATATTGACCACATTTTAACCAAGAAACAAATAAGCGAAAAAGAGAAATGTTTAGCAAAGGGTCAAGGTATGACTTTAACTTTAAGTGTAGCACAGATGAAAAAATTAGTAAAAGAAAAGAAACATGTTGGTGGTTTTATTTTTACAATACCTGCAATTTTAGCTGCTATCGGTGCAATAGGAAGTGTTGCTGGTGGTGCTGCTGCTATTGCTAAAACCGTTTCAGACGTTCACAAAAATCAGAGCGAACTTGAAGAAATGAAACGACACAACTTAGCTATGGAAAAGAAAGGTACTGGAATTAAGAAGTCAAAAAACTCAAAGGCAAAAAACTGAGTCCGTTGTCTAATTTTGATATTGTTGAAATTGTTAGGAAAATGAATATAAAGAATTTTAGAGGTGTTTTTATGGCTGATGAACTTCCTAATAATCCGTTAACAAATGAGTGTGCTGTAGTCAATTTGGATGAATCACGAAACGAAGGAACACATTGGGTTTGTTATTGGAAAGAAGGAAATGTTTCATACATATTTGATTCTTATGGTGGGAGACCTTCGAAAGAAGTAGTTACATATTTGAAGAACACAAGAATATTTTACAATGACAAAAGGATTCAAGATTTTAATACTGTTATTTGCGGACATTTGTGTTTATTGTTTTGAATGAGCTTTCTAATGATAAGAGTTTTGATGAGGTATTAAATATGTTAGTTTAACTTTTATTGGTAAAAATCCATAAAATTAGTAAATAAATGTATTTAAGTGTGTTTGGTAATGAGTCAGAAGAAGGTAGTTCTAAGGAAATTGACTTATCAGATGTAGCTTCTTTAGTTCGTAGTTTGAAGGAAAACATAGATAAACTATCAGATGATTTAACTAGAAGAGATGGTATTATTACAGGATTAAATAAGAGTATGGTTGCCATTAAGAGGAATTTAAATTTCGAATCGGGGCATATAATTGTTAAAGGGAATAAAATTACTCATTTGAAAGATGGAACTGAACTGACAGATGCTATTAATAAAAGTCAAATGGAAAGTATAATGAAAGATCACAAAAAAGAAACAGAAGGTTTAATAGCAATTTTACCTAAAGTTGGTTCATCTGGAAATTATAACTTTCATGGTAAATTATTAAGGAAAGTGGGGGCAGGAACATTAGACAACGATGTGGTTATTAAGTCTCAGCTAGATAATGAAATTAAACAATTGAAAGAAATAACATCATTAAACGATATAGCTATTAGGTCGCAATTAGGTGATGAAATAAAAGAATTAAAAGAAAAATTAGAGAAGAAACCGACTGAACTTCCTGAACCAATGGAATTAAAAGACCCGATTCCTTTAGACTATTTTCAAAAGAACATTACAAGTATTCTTGTGCTTTATGGAACTTTAAAGATGATGGGAAATTTGAATTTTTTGGTTTGCCCTTTTTCGAAGTTATGTATAATGGTTGGGTGACAAGTATATCACAAACATACTAAGAGATGATTTAGAGATTTATGTAACAAGACCACCTGAGTCATTGAAAAGAAGTCTTAATCATTTTAATCCTTTTAAAGTTTATTTCCAGAAAGGTGATCGGTTGTATGTTACTGTTAAAGAGCGTAAAGGATATAAGGCTGGTTACAAGTTAATTGTTCATGCGACTGTAATTGTTAAAACTGAAGAGTGAGAATGAAAATGTCTTTTATGGATAAATATTCATAAAATTAAAAATATATTTATAATAAATGGAGAAGGTAGAAAGTTATGAATTCCAGTCATTTCCACCAAAATGACCGAACAAAAGGAAATATCAATTTGTACAATCAAAACATTGACTTTGACATAAATATTGGTGATGGGTTTTGTTATCCTCATCACGCTCATTGCTATATGCAATTCGAAGTTGTTCATAAAGATGATGGGTCAAATGTTACTACTTACCCTTCAAATATTAAACTGGTGGAAAATTTCTTTCCTCATATGTTTTCAGATATAACGATTAGGAAACATGGTACAATTATTGAAAGAATTGATCATCCAGGAATTGTTTCAAACTACTATGGTTAGATCCTATTATTCGTCAGATGACACAAGAAGAGTTAAGCATGTGTTTCTTTACTGGTGAGAAAGTTCAAAGAAAGGAAAATGAAATTCTCTTTCCGCTTAAATTGCTATTTGGGTTCTTTCAAGATTATCAGGAAATAATGTGGAAAGGAGGTTTACAGATTTCTTTTAGACGCGGTGCGAATGATGATAATTGTTTATTCAGATGGGGTGATGCATCAACGGAAACCAAAAGAAGGAAAAAGTGTAATTAAAAACATTCAGTAAAAATACCTATTGTTGTTTATCAATCTAACTATGCTGATCAAATAAGAGGAACGATGTTAAAGAACCGAAAAACATCTATACATTTGGAACTAATCAGTGTATTGAATTTTCAGGTTTAAACGGTAAACAATTTGAACTAGATTTAACAACGCAATTCAACTCTAAGGAATTTGATATGCCTGATTTTGTATTCGTCGTATTTCAAACCAATCGAAAAGAAAATCAAAATGCTTGACTCTAGTCTATTCGATCATTGTAAACTAGAAAATTTGTATTTGAAAAACAGTAGAATGAGGTTTTCCTCTTGAATTTTGGAATTTAGATATTAATAAGAAAATGTATTTAAATTGCTTATGAGGCATACACAGCGTTTCAAAGAGTTGTGAGACAGAGGACGAGAATGTTGTTAGATCCTGAAACATTTATTGACAAAAGTCCTATTTTTGTGATAAATGCCAGCAAGAGGAAAAAGAGAAACAATTAATTTAGAAATAATATTAAACTTTGTGGAACACTTCGAGTAATATGCCTGCTAATACTTGCTGTTATGTTAACCTACTTGGCGACAAAACATTGAATTTATGATTTGGAGAATGAGAAAATAATTGAAAAGTTTTAGATAAGTTGCAATTCTAATTATTATTTGTTTTAATGGATAGGTCCATAAAACTATCGATAGTGTTTAATCGCGGAAGTTATGTAATGTAAGCTTGGCAATGCTTCCACGGCGCGCGATGCTGACTTGTATAGTAATGACTCATGCTGCGTCGTAAGGAGGTTGACCTTGAGCGGCGGGCTCTGCAGGCGGAGCGAGCGAGACAGAAGATATGCAGCTCCACGTTGTTTGTACATTCGCTGATAGATGACGCTAGTGCTGATCGTTGTGTAACATATATAGAATTTTATACGTCCTACAATGGATTGGCTCAGTAAGCTACAGTCGTAAAGGCAGTGGCTTTGAGCACAGCCGACTCGGGTTCGAATCCTGGGTTGGCGCATATTTATTGAGAATACACTTTCCGTCGATTCAATTCAAGGTGGATTCTGAGTGGCCATATATGTTAACACTAAGAATTGATTGAGGCGGAAAAGTGAGTTCATGACCTATTCTCAAAATACTCTCTCTCTCTTCCTTGTCTAGTGGAGCGGAAAGTTGTGTTGCTACTCGCAAGTTGTGTGACGTGTAAAACGTGGCATGGCAAAAAGGATAAGTAGAGTAGCAGCAGATAGGAGCTCCTTAGATGAGGATTGTAGAAACGAAATAAGGGGGTATTTTGCTCTTGTTATTAAATACAGTGGGCCAATGATTAAAAGTATATGGTCAAAAATTAGATTTTAATTTGTCCGTGTGTTATTTAAGACGAGTGTGTATGACCTTGGAAGGAGTGTGCATGATCTTTGAAATTTGATTTTGGGATGAATTAGATTGTTGAAAATGGTATAAAATTGCTTGATTTTTATGAAAAAGTGTGTATGATTTTGGAAATTTGATTTTGATTTGTATGCATTCTTTTTATCAAAATTAACTTTAATCGATTTTTGATGATTTTTTGAAGATGGCCTAAGGGTACTACCTATGCTTTTTGATTAAAAATTGTGATTTTTGAGAAGTGATGCAGAACCCGCATATCTATACTACT
>JAHLJT010009876.1:0-82500 GCA_031308135.1 Acheta domesticus
AAAACCAACTGTTTGGCTCCGGTACGTGGACGATACACTAGTAGTGTGGCCCCACGGTCCTCACACCTTAGCTGACTTCCTCCAGCACCTTAACAACACACACCCTAAGATTAAGTTTACGATGGAGGTGGAAAATGAGGGAAAATTACCTTTCCTTGATGTGCGGGTGAGTCGGAAAGCGAACGGTAGACTAGGACACAGTGTTTACCGTAAACCCACTCATACAAACCGTTATTTGCATGCCGGCTCTCACCATCACCCGGCAACTAAACGGGGGGTTTTGAAAACTCTGGCCATCAGAGCAACTAGAGTGTGTGATAAGGAATCGTTGGACTCTGAAATGGAGCTCCTAAAGACCACATTTCGAGCTAACGGATACAGCGCTAGCGCTGCCAACCAAGCGGTACGGCAGGCTACGACCACTTCCAACACGGTCGATATCACCACACCTAGTGACAATACCAACCAAACTATAGCCACTCTACCGTATATACGAGGTGTCACCGATAAGATTGGCAAGCTATTGAGCCGCTTTGATATAAAGACGGCCTACAAAGCCCAGGAAAAACTTGGGCAAAAGCTTGTACGCGTGAAAGATCGCGTCCCTCCCCTTATGTCATCAGGGGTATACGAGATCCCATGCAGCTGCGGCCATAGTTACATTGGCGAGACGGGACGCACAGTAGATGAACGCCTCCGGGAACATATTCGTCATTATAAATACAATAATACGAATAAATCGGCCATAGCATTGCACGCATGGAAAACTGGCCATGCCATCTTATTTGATGACACTCGCCTCTTAGCCAGAGAAGACCGCTGGGGTACGAGGAGGGTAAAAGAGGCGGTGGAAATAATTAAACACCCGCATAATCTTAATGCTGACCAAGGCATTCGTCTTCACGATGCCTGGAAACACCTATTTTACCAGGACGTCCGGTCTCGAACGGACGCGGTCCTAGCTGCTCCCCTACGTCCGGTAACGGACGGAGAGCCGTCCGTCAACAGCGCCCCGCGGGGAGCCCGGCCCTGATTGGCCGGTGCACTCTCTCCGCATTGGCCGACCATCCGGCTAACCGGTACACAGGTAGAAGGGGAACGTAGCCCTATATTAACCCGTGCACAGTACAGCTCCGCGCATTACGCCCTGAGGAAGGTCGCAGATTGGCGACCGAAACGTCGGCACCTTTGCCATGGACGCGGCGTCACCCGGACAGCCAACTTAATATTGACTCCGGTCGCGGAAGCCTACGCTTTCACCCAGAGCGTTGTTGTTGACTGATTTTTAGTGGAAATTTCCGTAATATGCGCTCTCTTGCACCAAACGTGAATAGGACGTCTGGGTGGCGTCTGACGCCCGTCAAACGTGTGTGTGTGGGGGGGGGATGACCCGGTGGGTGCGTTTGCGGGCGGCTGGGGGCATCGCACAGCTGCGCGGAACAACTGGACGCTTGCCCGGCCAACGACGTGGCGCCGCGTAGGCACGCGCGGCCTGACATTCGAAGACGCAGATTTCGAAAGGACATTTTTATTTTAATATCGAATATTCGGTATCGTCACAATGCATGACTCAAATATACCTTCAGACAGAGTTAACCTACAAGATCTAAATATCCTCTCCGATTTTCTCAATAAATGGAACATTCTTATTAATCATTGAAATCCCAGAGATGTTAGGCTGTTCACTTTAATCATACAACTAATCTATCGCCCAATTATAAATAGCAAAGCAATGAAGTGGCTTCCTACGTTACATCCAGGAAAATATTTAGGACTTTTGACTCACTTGGGGATATCATGTTACAAAAGTAGCAAAAAAACAGTTTTATCAAAAGGATTCAGTTATACCCACTTATTAACGAAAACTCCAAATTAAGCATTGAAACATCATATCACTTCTCGGGTATATAATACGACACTCGTTAACATATACGTGCCCCGTTTAGGGGGGTGGTGCTCCAATACACATTCAGAAACTGCACATTATACCAAATAAATTTCTAATTTGGTCAGTCAATGCCCTGTGGTTTTTAAGAAAATAAAAAAAATACACAAAGAATTATCAATTCGGTGACGTGGGAATACCGCGGTAATCACAGACCTGAGCTTTGGCTCTATACAAGTTTATTGTACAGTTATTTACTCATACATGATATTCACAATTAGTCCCATCTGACTCCGAAATTGTTTGGATTTCTTCTTTCCTTTTTGGAACTGAATTGCTCTTTTGGCAACTCTTCTGGAGTAAGGCGTGTATCCTTCGCACGGTGATTTTCTGGCAACACCATCCGGTGTGCAATTTTTAAAATAAATTCAAAACAATGCGCGCATGTAAAGGTGATGGCCCGTATTTCATTTGTAATATTTGATTTCGATCCCTTATACGAGAGATTGCTCATGTATTTTGGACCACAACCACAAATGTAGCATCTCGAAGCACTTTTGTTTCCTTCAATTGCATTCACTGATTTTGTATCAATCATAGTTCAATATAACTAATGCTCAACTTCAATATGCTTATTTTTAAAATATAATTTTGACGGTGCTAGGGTAGAAATTTCGTTTTGCACGCAATTATGTTCAAAGAATACAGCTGAAGCAGTCTCTCTCAGGCAATTCGTAATGGGTGACAGTATATGCGAACAAATATTTATATGTTAATAGTTTAAACAAATGTCTAAATTACTGGAAAAGAAATGAAATTTTAATGTAAAAATAATTTTAAATTGTACCTTGTAGAAGATGGAACTTTGTTTTCCCACACTATGAAAATATTATTTGTCCAATTAGTTGTGTCCACTAATCGCACAGGTACTAATGTAATAAATACTAAAGCATCACAAAAAGAGCACGTTTCAAACATTTCCTTCCAAGCCTTATGGCCGGAAGTTCCATCGAAACCCCATTTGTAATACATAATTAATTTGGCATTTTCAAGACTGTCTATCGTTTGCATCAAGCGTGTTATAGTGTGGTTTACAAGACTGCAACTTCACTGAAGCTGCATTTTCTTCCGCAATAATGTTATCGGGATATCATTTCTTCTTGGCTTACAACAATTTTTTCTTGGCTTACAACAATTTTTTATAACTCGGAAACCTGTTAAAAGCTGATATAAAACAGAATAAATGTCATGCACGTTATTTTGAAGTGCTAAGAAACATTTGTGATATCTTTTTAATTTTATACCTAGCTCATTCGAATGAAGTCGCAAGTTTGTATAACCTTTCTTCGACAATTTGCAATCCAGAAAAATTGCTAAAGCCGCTTCAGGACTTTTCTCTCTAGGAATTATTCAAGTTTTATTGTAAACATTCAAAATTTCAGCTGCAATATCCATATTTTCTAACGTAATTTTAATTACTTTTGCAGCTGCGTAATTTCCTTCTTTCTCTAAGGCAGAAGAAACTGCAAATTATAACGCGGTACTATCTTCCTTCGTTAAGTGTGATGTGCCTTTTTTGCGATCCTGATAAATCATCAGAAGCCTTTTGCTTTAGTGAATTAACTGTACTCTGACCATTGATACGGTCCTCGTACAGATTTTCATTTAAAAAGAAGTTATTTTCCCTTCTAAATAATTTAAATGACTGAACTTCTGCGCTCGTTGGAAGCTTATTCGGGGAGACTTTTTTCTTCAATATTTTTAAGTCTTTCTCATTTGCAGAAGATGAAGTCGCAGCTCGGCCGAAACGAAATTATCTCTGCAAACTTTGCAGAGATGACCTAACTTGCAACTGCTTCCCCAACAGGATCGAGAGTTATTTTTAGGCTGGCAATCTCCAGGTGGCTCATCTTGGAAAGGCATAATAATTTCCATAACATTCTATGGGCCTTTGGAGCAAATTTATTATTAACGTTTCCCGTGGAAGAGTTATGATATTTATCGAGAATTCATTTTGAGATTTTATTGTGTGCGTTTCGAATGATTTATTTTACATAATGCTGTGGAATACGAAAACACGACATCGTGTAAAGCAATACTAAACAATAATAATGACGGAAATTTGCACGTATCGTGCATTGAGTTTTCAGTGTCATACAGTGTTATAGATTTGGTCCGATTGGTGCAATTTATTATGTGATAACGCACACACATTCACTGTCTTTCATATTCACTGCATGCACATTGCTCATTTGGTTCGTGGAAACTCTTTGTGTGACATCCAGTGGTGGAACCCGTGCACTGCAAGGCGCGTAATCCCATGCCTTTGCTTGTACCTCGCCTCTGTCCAGTCTCTATTTATCATCGCATTAGTACAGTAGAAATCTGGATATATTTCTTCCTGGCTCTTTTTTCGTTCGTTCTACACTACTCTTAGGGCATTTGTGTTGGGCAGCTGCCATTGAAGTCTTACAGCTTCCAGTAGGAAAGTTTCTTTTACCATTACATACCTCAGTCTTGCCCGCGCCTACTTGGAAATTCCTATAGTTTTTTTTATGAAAGTTGCTTTCAGGTTTTCTAACATTTCTAACTGCTTGACTGTGAGGCAGTTCATATTATTTCTAAACCGCGAGTCGCTACACGGAGTACTTTGTGTGTAAACAATTTCATACCTGTTTCTACAGACAAATGACTGTGATATTGAATGTAGTTTATGCTTCTTGTTGCTGCAAGTTATAATTATTTCTCAGACTTCATTACTAATATTGGCAGTGATATTTACATTACGACAGGTGTCACAAAAAAATTAGAATGTTTGTATAAACGTGAGAAATTTATTGTATTTTACACAAGCATATTTTGTGCGACAATTTTTTCTTTGCAACAATGACACATTTTACTTTTTGTACTTTATGGCTCCACAGAAATCGTATTTTGATTTTATTTTCTGTACTTAGATAGAATTTGTTGAATTTCTCCTAATGACTAATAAGTGTAGATCTTCTTTGCGGTTGTTGGAGTAACAAACCATGGAGTTATCAGCATTTTGGAGATCAAAATGTTGACTCTTACTATTGAGAAATAGTGCTCTATCTCTGTCTAAACAGACACGAACACAAGATACACGCGGGAAAGATTCGGCGTTAGAGAAACACAACGCAACGTTACCGAGAAATTCCTCGAACTGCGTGTGTCGCCTTTCGGCGCGTGGGGTCTGGCAATCCCACGCGTCGCGCGCGGTCGGGAAGACGAGCTACGTGACCTATCGCCCTCCGGTTTATCTTGCGGTAACCTCGCCACCGGTTGCAGAATCGCTCAACACAGGATGGCAAATGGAATTAAAATAATATACGTTTGCAGCTTGCAACTCTGCACCTGAGAAAAATAAAATTTGTGTCAAATCTTTTTTCAAATCAATGAAATATACTGCTTTAAACATGTAATCATACTGACCATATATCTATTAAGTACAGACACCAGAAGGCCCGGGAATGGGAACAGCAAGGGGAACATCATCATCATCATCATCGAGGCATCCTGGATATTTACAATGAGAGAAATCTCTGAAGCATCCTGTCTAACTTCTACTCTCCAATCTTCTTCTATAATTTTCTCCGTATGTGCCACATAATTCTTCCAACTAAAGCAGTGTACAGAATAAATGAGTACTTTATATTAACTATTCTGCAAAAAAATCCAGACAATATTTTATTTTTATTTTAATATTCACTTCTCTACTGAAACCTGGTTTAATGCTTCTTTGCATTGTTTTGTTACTGCTTGGTGGTCAAACTTGGTTCCACGATTGTTGATAAAACCTTTTGCAGTGGCTCCATACCATCTCAATAGGATTGTAGTGACCGTCGAGACCTGCGATTGTCCGTCTTTTTCCATTCAAACCCCATGGCACGTAGCAGATAAGACAAAGTAGTTTCCCCCCCAGTATACCGTATATCACTTTAACTGCAGTTAAAATTGAGTCCAGAGTAACACTTTGTCCTGAGAAAATTGTTGTGTTTTACAAAACAACATAGGAACCCGCTTACATGCAAATATAAGTGAATTACTTACCCTTCTCATACATTGAATAAATAATGCGTCTAATCAAGCCCTGTCCAAAATCTTCCACAGCACATGTTTTGTTCCCTTTTATTCCTGGACACTTTCTCTTGGGAGTCTGTGCAGTATTAGTCTTTTTCCAATATCTGTAACATAAAATTCAACATTATCCAAAACAATTTCACCTGACAATTATTATAATTTTACTTCAAAATAATGTGAGTATCCAGTCTCAATGCATAGGCAGTCATCTTAATAACTGAAGAAGTTTCTATACTGCCTTGCATCATCAGCTCTTCCACAAATCTTGCAATAAAAAAGATGTCTTCTTGGCGCTGATGCTGCGTCAGTTCTCCCTTCTGCGGTGGACTCATTGCTAAAATTGCTCAAAAACTATATATAAAGCTATAAATATATAAAACTATATGTGAAACTAAATATATATTGTGATGAACCGACACTAATACACAAAAAAAAGGGGGGGGAAGCACAGTCACACCGAAGTGTGTCGGTATTCAGGTGACAGGTGTGCCCGTTAAATTTGTAAGTGAATGGGCGCCAAACGAACACTTACCTGTCATCCGGCACCAGCTTATGAGCACCTCAGGGGTGAGCACATGTTTCAATGAGGGCATGCACAGGGTTTGGCAGAAACAAGCTTTTTCGAATTTCGTTTAATGTGTTGTTCGCTTGAAGGACGAAAACACGTTTATTGTTGCTTTCAAATTACAATGTGCTTTCTTCTTGCTACATAAACCACCTATTATTTAAATTTTAATCTAATTTGACACTTGCTCAAATTTCTGTTTGTTTTTTCAAAATTGTCTTTAACATTACTGATGTGAATGACATAGTGGTAGATCCGTACCTCGAGTCGACGAATTGGACACCTGTTGTCGTTCCGGCTGGCGCTGTCCCAGGCAGGATAACGGTCAGGTGACGCCGTTCGAGATGTCGCTACCAGGGCGGGCGCCGCAGGAACCGCAGCTCGCGTATACGATTCCGCCTCTCGCCGACCGGAAGTTGTTGAGAAGAGCCACGGACGTTGAATAGCGGAACCCATTTCTTCCCAACGTTGCGTAAACGCAACGCAATGTTCACTATTTTATTTTACCTGTACCATTCGATGAAATCATTTGATTTTTTTTCTACAGTAAATACAGTCCTTAATGACATTAAAACTATTTTTATTTGATAAATATACATTACGTGAATACACAATTTTATTTTCTTACTTCATAATGGCGCATGTCCTATTTTCACGCCTCTCCAATATCTGTCTTTTGATCTTTAAATTGGTGATCTATGTGACGTTTTGGTATCACATTACAAGATAAAATTTGTACAAATAAAAGTGTTAATGTTTGATAAGTCTATGATTTTCAAAACAATTTGTATAGACAAATAAATTTTGTGTTGCGTTTACGCAACGTTGGGAGTTTCCCGGTAGAAAGAATGACAAGGTGCAGATCAATAAAGATCAATCATTTATGTGGCTTAAAAGGGGAAGAATGAAGCCAGAATCGGAAGCACTTGTAATATCTGCCCAAGATCAGGCCTTGAAAACACGACATTATGATAAAGCGGTTCTCAAAATTTCCCAAGATGATAAATGCCGCATTTGTCAAGAACACGTAGAAACCATTGATCATATTGTCTCAGCTTGTCCAATCCTAGCAAAGACCGAATACTTGAAAAGACACGACAGGGTGTGTAGTTACCTCCACTGGCAGATCAGTACCGCCCTCGAAGTTCCGAACACATGCTCCAAGTGGTACGAACATTCACCGAAACCGGTGACGTCTGTTGGATTGTGTACGATATTGTACGACCAACAAATTCAAACTGATCACACGATAGCGGCAAACAAACCGGAAATAGTCATCCGGGATTTGGAGAACTAATCGTGTTTAATTGTCGATGTTGCTGTAAAAATGTCGTTGCGATCAAAACGTCGTTACCAAGGAGGCAGAGAACTTCTTAAATACAAGAGTTTGAAAATCGAGATCAGCCGAATGTGGGGCGTAAAAGCACAGGTCGTCCCGATAGTTATCGGAGCTCTGGGATTTGTTCCGCAAAATTTGTGTAAGAACTTGTCTAAACTCCCAGGTAATTCAAAAGACTGGGAAGTGCAAGAAATTGCTTTATTTGGAACAGCCACATTTTGCGCTAAGTATTGTAGAAGCACCGACAGTCACCGGATCTGCCCCTTAGGTAGCTGGTTGCAACCTGGAGTAGATTTTATGTTCAGCCGACTCATAACATCTTTAGTCGTGATGTAATGGAATAATAATAATAATAATAATAATAATAATAATAATAATAATAATAATAATAATAATAATAATAATAATAATAATAATAATAATAATGAACATAGTTTCAGAAAACTTCGACATTTTATCACTATAATAAAATATTTTTCATTGAACTTTCTCCTTTGTCGGAAAGAATACATTAGGTTGTTCCACGGCTCCGCGACACGTTAGCCAACGCTCGTGAAATAAGTACGTATCATTTCTGCATGTTAATCACCGATCCACGCCCCCGGGCATGATCCATGTGGTATGGCATCAGTGGCTGTAAAAAAAACGGTCACATGACTGTACGCTCTGTACTTGGATATTTCTTTCCGGTAAATCCGGTGGAATCGTGACGCTTCGCTGCCCTTGTCAAAGTTGAGACGCGGGCCTTCGGCCCTCGCGTTAACATAAAACATCCTTGAGACTGTCCAACATATGATATACTCGACTGCAAAAACTCGCCTTAAGTCGTTGGAGTACAAATTTTTCCTTATAATTCCAAGGAAATTCTTGATTTTTTCGCTGTCAGTTTGCCCCACGATCCTTCTCCTCCACACGTACTCGGTCAAATAAGAGAAAATTTGATCCGAAGCAGCGTGGCTAGGGAGTTTTCTTTGAATGGGACTCCACGTGCTTTCGATGGCGTTCGTTTGAGCACCAGTTTCTGAGTTTTTAAACTGAATGGAATGGTTCACTGTTAAGAGTTTATAAGCTTCTTCTATAGAATTATACGACTTCCAGCAGTCCTATATAATAGTCGTCCCTGACTCAATAAACTCTAATGACTAAATGATTTTCCACAACCTTTAAAAAACGATCCGTGCCTCTCTCTACTCCTCCGAATATCTACTTTCCGATCACTCTTTCACAGCTCGTATTTTCCCTTCCCAAACCTGCTTTCGTCAATTTCGACTATCACGTGTTTTCCTCCTAATTTAATATCTTCCCCTACTACCGCTTCGACACGCACTTCCCGGCAAAAGCTTCTCCAGTCACTCACTGTGGGATTAGAAATTCCCGTGTCACTAGCAATGTGGTCGTACTTGGCTTGACCAAAAGCCCTTGCCATATGTCCAATTTACTCTCCCTAAACCACGAGTCCTTCTTCCCTGAAGTTTTAGTGCGGTGAGCGTTCTCACCAAACTTTCTACACACCCACTCATAGCCGTCCCGTCTATCTCTTCTTTCTTTTAATATCATGTCATCGTGGCACTTATTACTAATACTCCTCGACCTAATCAGTTCTTTTCCTGGCATCACCTAATTACTTCCAGTTTACTTAGTTTACGCAAATCCGCGAAAAATAAACCATTGTAATTCTCCATAATACACTCGCACATAGAAATACCGCACAAAGCAGGCACAAAGATCCGTTCTCGTGGTCCGCGCGAGTGAACCGTGCGCTTGGTTTAGTGAGCCGAACCTTGTTTTTAAAATCAGCCTTCTTTCCTGGCGCGAAACACTTCGTCAGCTGTTACGCGGTGTTGCCACACACTTGCGCGGCTAGCACGTGGTAAGCACATGTCTGTGGCCACGAAGCCCATTGAGAAGGACGTTCGCGAAATTTGTCGCGCGCTGTGTCAACACAGTACTGACGTGGAAGCTTCCTATTGGAGAAAGCCTTCCCTCTCAATTTTTCGTCCGTGACCGTGGTGCGCCTTGAACGAAAAACTCATGCGTACCTAACGAAGGGTTAAATCTTTTTAATATTATTTTTTTTAGAATCATTGATAGAGAGGGGAGGAGACTGCTAGGTGTGTAGCTTTTTGTATGGTTATGATTTTTTTTGGGTCTTGGATACGGGGATTAAGTTGGAATTTTTCCATATTATTGGATAGTATTTAATTCAGAGAACTAAATTGCATATCTTATTAATGTAAGCTATTGTGAAGACAGACATGTTTTTCAAAAACAATATTACATATTTTATCGTGGCCGGAGCTTTTTTAAGAGAGGTGTTTTTCATTTAGTTGTTTATTTCATTTGGAGAACTATTTGATTCCAGTGGCGGCTTCAGTGAGTCTGAGGAGAGCACAGGACATCAAAATAGTGACTTGCAATTATAAAAATCCACATACCTGACGTACTTAATTTTTGTATAGAAGTTCAATCTTCGTATCTTTGGCACGAGGAAAGAATCGATCACTTGAGAATTGAAATCCCGAATACCATGCCCCATTCTCTTTCCTATTGAAATCATAGCTAACACATTTAGTCTGTCACAGCCCATTGTGTTTCTTAGAAATATTTTAATCCTTTTGAGGGTTTGAGAAACATCTTTCGTAGTTAACTGTAGTCATGAATATGGTAACAATAATTTTTAAGATTTACACACTCCGAAAAAGTGCGTGACATACTATTCTCCGAGAAAAATTGGAATAACAAAGAGCATCAGAAGCGCCATCCATGTCTGTACGAGAATATCTCTTGAGCGGGCGCGCTGTTGCACGGAGTGCAACACGCATACATTTTTGCTTCTCATTAATATTAACGGAAAATTTCGTTGCTGAGGACGGAAAGTATTCCAACAGCAGAGTATTAGTCATCGAACTGTGTTTGGTAATATGTCTGTCAACCGAACGATAGCAGTTTCCTGGCGCCTTTTGTCGCAGCCTACGCTTTCCGTTGCACTCCGTGCCACGCGCGCTCCGGTCCAGTGAGTCAACGCGATACTGAAATCCCTCGCATGGCACGTCTTCCTGCTATCAGACGTTTCTCGCAACAGATCGTATTGCGTCCATTCAAGCGATATTGCAATGAGTGGCATCGTTGTCAGTTCCCAAAAAGACGCTGACATAGTAAGTTCTTCGCCTATTCAAGTGAGAAAAGCGTTTAGATCTCTTTGTGAATGATGTAAGTACACTTGCCAAATTCTTTACTCGTGTCTGATAGATAAAGACCTACAGCACGCACTAACTCCAATAACACGAAACCATAATATTATGAGATTTGCATTTTTTTTTTTAATTTCAAATATTCCTCGTTTTATATAGGTCTCGCAATGTGAAGGATGAAGATATTCTACGAATTCTCGAAGAGCTCTCGGATGATGAAGTTGAAATATGTTTTGATGAGAGTTCTGGCAGCGGTGATGAAGAAGTAATTGAAGAAGATGATCATTTGAGTAATTCGGAATTATCTGACGACAGTGAAAAGTGAAATTATTAACTACCATATCGGAAATGACTTCTTCACCGGCAAGGATAAAAGTTACGTGAGGAATAAGAGTCCTCTGACCAAAACTTCAAAAGTTAGATCTAAAAATATAGTGAAAGTGTTACCAGGGCCAAAATTGTGCGCAAAGGATGCTCTAAATGAAATATCGGCATTTCACAAGTTCATAGACCTTGGAATAATAGACAAGATTTGTATTGTATACAAACATGTACATTGCAAACAAGAAACTTGAAGTCCAGTGTTCTCGTGAAAGAGATTCTCAAGAAACAGACAGAACGGAAATATTAGCGGTGATTGGCATGCTTTACTTGATTGGGACGAAGAAAGGGCAGCATGCTAATGTCCAGGAGCTGTGGCAAACAGATGGAAGCGGAATGCAAATTGTGAGGGCTGCTTTTAGTTACAAAAGATTTTTGTTTCTTTTACGGTCTATCAGATTTGATGACAAGGAAACGCGGCATGCTCGGCAAGAAAATGATAAGCTTTCTGCTATTCGAGAAATATTGGAGGAGTTCACAGAAAACTGTAAAAAAAATTACAGCTTAAGTGAATTTGTTACAGTGGATGAAATGCTTCACCCATTCAGAGGAAAGTGTGGTTTTGTTCAGTACATTCCAAACAAACCTGCACGCTACGGTCTAAAGATTTATGCCTTATGTTGTGCCAAAACGTTTTATACTGGGAACCTAGAAGTGTACTGCGGAAAGCAGAAGGAAGGGAGCCCTTACCAAATGTCAAATTCTCCGGATGATATTGTTGTGAGACTAGTTTCACATTTACATAAGACCAACAGAAACGTGACAACAGACAATTACTACACAAGCTATTGTTTGTCAAAACGGCTGTTAGATATTGGTTTGACAACATTAGGGACTGAAAAAAAAAACAAAAAAGAAATACCTCCAGAATTTCTACCAAACAAAACACGTGAAGTAGAATCCTCTACTTTGGATTCCAGAAAGATTTTACTCTAGTTTCTTATGTGCCCAAGAAAAGTAGAGCGGTCGTGCTTCTTTCAACAATGCATGACAAACCTGACATTGACTGTGATACGAGAAAGCCATGCATCATCATGGATTATAATGCTACAAAAGGAGGAGTGGATACTGTGGATCAGATGTGCAGTTGGTATTCCGTGTCAAGAATTACTAGACGGTGGCCAATGTCTCTTTTCTTCAGAGTTTTGGATATTGCAGGTGTGAATGCACACGTTCTTTTGAAAAGCAACATGCAAGACTGCGTAAGAAGCCGCAGAAAATTTTTACACAATTTGGCATTTTCGCTGTTTTAAGACCATATGGTTAGAAGAGCAAAAATTTCTTCACTTCCTTTGGACATCCGTGCATTTCTGAGCCGGTATAGCAAGGAAGAGTCCACAGAAGAGCAAGAACCAAACAGAAAACGCGGCAAATGCGTGAAGTGCGGCCGGGTGAAGAATACGACAACAACACTCAGATGTCAAATGTGTGGACAATTCACTTGCAAACAGCATGCAAAGTGTATTTATCACTGCATCACATGTTCTAATACTGAATAACCATATTTTGAAGTTATGTAAGTTTACCATTTGTAATTACGCAAAGGATTTTTTAAAAATTGTATTACTCGTAGAAATAAAAAAAATTATTAATGTTACAACACACACTCATTCTAAATGTGTTAAATATTATTATACTATAGTTATATAATCAGATATTTACTCGCCATGCATGTAAAATAGAAAAATCATGGTGTTGCACGCAGTGCAACGCGCGCCCGCTGGTGTGACTAAATTAGGCGCGCCCGCTCGAGGGATATATCACTTTCAATTCTGTTCCAAGTTTTGGCCATTAACGTTTGTGTATTGTCTCATAGTCGTTTGAAACTCACTTGTTGGATATTTCACAGAATGTTGTGGAAATTTTTCAGTTTTGAAATAATTTCGCAGCATTTAAATCTGAGTGATGTACCCTTAATTCGGAAATGAACCTTTAGAGAGTAGCGGTACTAGCGGTTGACTTTCACACGAGATTAGTTTGATTCTGCTGTAGTGGCCCAGCTTGAAGTAAAGATTAGGGAAAACTCCGTGTTATGGGGTGAAGATCAATGCCAAAATTTTGTTTTGCAGAGATAAATTAGTAATAAACAGCTAAAATTCTGACACTTGTTTCTTTTGAAATTGCTATGGTGGATTGGTCAGCTTTATAACAAGCAGGCCCGCCACCTGTTTTGATTAGCGGTAAAAAAATTGGTTTTGCGGTAATAAATTAGTTCAAAAAATAGTTTAACGTTCTGGCAATAGTTTGGTTTGATTTTGCGATGGTGGGCAGGCCAGCTTGATATCAACGAAGTTTGTAGGAAACATTTGCCATGAGAACCAAAGGAACGTAGGTTCACTGAACGTGAGGAATGATTTGTACTTAAAGTTCATAAAAAAACCCTTGGTTAAGTGCTCCTCAATTACGTGTCTTAGTCATCTGCCAATGATTACAAAAACTTAAGCAAATTACTCATGTCTTCTTCCTGGGCTTCAAGTTTTCTCTCCAAATCTTGATCCTGCCCTGTCAAAGAGAACTTCTGATTTTGATTCACGGTATTTTATTTTTATATACGGGTGGTGCATCGTGCAGTGATGCGGTGGCTTGTCTTTTTTATTGTATCAAGGCTACCAAATCTTTTCGGCTTCACTCCCAGTGCAATATATTCACTACCGAAACGTATGCAATTCTTGAGGCCATAAAATACATCGAATCAGCGACGTTGCGGCGAGTAGTTGTGTTCTGATTCTCTCAGCTTTCTTCAAGGTGTCTTCCGTCCTTCGTCAGACTACCTGACGTTATCTGTGCAAAGCCCGATTCATAGTCTTCTGTCCCGCCGCTATGACCTGTTACTTAGTTGGGTTCCAGGCCATGTGGAAATCACAGGGAATGAACCGGCCGACCAAGCGGCGAAATCAGCGAGTCGTAAAACACGTATCGACATTCCTTCTGTACCATTGTCCGATGTTCAGGCTTTCTTGAAACGATCTGTTTTGCCACGCTCTAAACACAGAGTGGCACAATAGCACTTTCAAACTAAGTGCGATAAAGAATTCTGTGTATCCCTGGCGCTCCTCATCACGGTCCTGTAGGCGCGAGGAAGTAATTTTAACCCGTCTTCGTATCGGACACTGCCATTTCTCTCACGGTTTCATTCTTCGAAATGAAACTCCCCCCATCTGTGACTCGTGCCAGACTGTTCTTTCCGTGGAACACGTCCTGCTGTACTGTAGGAAATTTGTTGGCAGTCGACGAAGACATGACCTGGGCAACTCGCTACAAGTGGTGCTCGGGGATGACGATTCTGCGCTCTCAAAACTTTTTTGTTTTTTGAGAGTGTAACACCCCCCCCGTACACACGACCACTCATCGGTGTCGGCGGTGTTAATCTCTCAGGGCGTGACCCGACTCACCTGTGGATTCCCGTCTGCTGCAGGTTGCCTCATGTGTCCGGCTGGAATCTATTTAGGACGCATGCGTGACTGGGCATATTCATGCACTACACAGTAAAACGCTCTTTCATGATTTCTGAGTTTAATTCAAAGCAAAAAATAATCGGGTGAAGCCCCCTACAGTTCTTAATACTATCTTAACCTAACTTATAACTAGCTTAACTTAACAGTCCAACCCTTCCGGGTCATCGCACGGGCGCTCCGCCCCTCCGGGCGTCGGCATCGGCCCGGGTGTCGGGCGGCAGGGCAGCGGCGCTTCCCCCCGTTTCCTGGACCGGTCGGGCAGCTGGTGGCCGCGGCGGCGGTGTAGCGGCACGCGAGCAGGCGTGCGCGGCAGGCGCAGGGCTGCGCGCGGGCGGGCGCGCGCGACAGCGCAGCGGCGGCGGCGCGGCGCGTGGGCTGGCGCGGCGGCGACGACGGCGTGGCAGCGGCCCGGCGCGCGGCACTGTTGGCTGCGGCGCGGCGTAGGGCTGCGCGCGGGCGGGCGCGCGCGGCAGGCATTGACTGCGGCGGCGGCGGCGGCCAGGAATCGCCACACCAAAGCGTCTTTTAGCGGCGGCCGGCCCTCAGGCCGCGTCCGAACGCTTCTTCGTTCATTCGAGTATCGGCACTCACACGGTGTTCCGCCTCTCCCATTGGCGGCACCTGAGCGGGCGGTGAGGTGGCGACGATGCGTTGCCGGCAGCGATCTAGCGTCTCGCGGCGGTCGTTACCATCAGACCCAACACCTCGGTCGTCGCTTACATCGGAAGGTAACACTCGCGGTCGTCGTTCGTATCGGAATGGCCGAGTCTCGCGTTCGCAGCAACCTCCCTTGCTCGCGAGATCACATGTCTCACCCCCGCCTAGTGTTCGACTATTGGCGCAGCCAAACCGCGTGATGCGCGCCGTCCAATTGCCATGGGTCCATCGACGGTTGGAACCCGATTTCGAGTGGGCGTTCACGTCACCACGATTTCCGAGAAGACGCTGGGTGTGCTCTGACGCAGCGCTCGGAAATACCAGAGGTGTGGCAAACGGTATTGAACAAAGGGAGGCGCTCCCATCGGCGGCCGGCGGCGACCCTTCGCGCACTCAGGTAGCGGAGAAACGCACATTTTCAGCCAGCTAAGTTTTCCCGGACTCCCTGTTATATAAAATATTCATCTCGCACACGCCGATATTAGTGCGTGTGCGACCGTCCCATTACAAGAGAAAGCAGAATATATAATGTTATTTGAAAGAACAATGTTTTATGTTGTTTTTTGGCCCCTGTACAACCAATTTTAGTTTTAAGATAAATTTTACGCGCCCTTTTTCTATTTTCCTTCTGCCATTTCTACATGTATACTTGATGCAGAATTCGAGCCTCCTTTTTAGCCAATGTACATGCAAACAGTTAAACAGTGAGTAAGTTACATATGCAACACTGAATATTCTTTTCTCCAAATACTCTGGCATGGGCGCAAATGACCACAGCAATCGAAGCGCCCTTTAAACCCTATTCAATCAATCAATCAATCAACGACTGATCGAACACAATTTGTTAGTGCAGGGGCAGGAACCACGCACCCGAATACCATACAATAGATTTTTTATCTCTACGTGTTGAGAGCCCACTTTTTTCTTGTTATGTTTTGTAGAAAATTGAACAAAAAATGTCTATTTTTTCAAATTTTCATCTGAGAGTTCACAAAGAAATTTTTGTTTTTTAAAATAATTACAATTTTTTAATGAAATATTTATTTTTTGAGAAAGTAATTTACAGATGAATAAAATACGCATATCGAAAAATTAAACAAACAAACCAGTAATTTTTATGTTCAGTACATTCACAGTGTTAATTAATCATATTTTGCAATGTACGCGTAAATTTCAAAATTTAATATAGGCCAAAGTACACAAATAAACAATTTTCAGGTAAATAAAGAAACGCGTACCTATTTTTTTATGTCCAGAATGAATGCCATATTTTCGTGTCATTTATTTTTTTTAATAGTCGTGTCAATTCGAGTGCGATTTGACTTGGAATGGCTCGTATTTCAATTCGTTTCGCTCTCACCCATAAGAACACAGATGACCCACACACGATGTTACCCACAAAAATATGTATGACACAGTGTCATACATTCTGGGGGCAGAGTGAACATCTGAAATACTAATAACTCTTGAAACCCTTAACAGGCAGACGGTCATTCTTTTTTTAGCTCTTCAGCACTTGCATCAAAGACTGGCCGAACACAGTTCGTTAGTGCATGGGTAGGCAGAGCGCGCCCTCATACTTAGAATTGATTTTCTTAGAACTGTTTGTGTGGAGTGCCCACTTTTTTTCTTGTTGTATTTTATATAAAATTGAACAAGGAACACACCTATATTGTTTTCAAATTTTTATCTCATCGAGTTTAAATAGAAATATAAAATGTATTTTTGAAAAAAATACATTTTTTAAAATGAAAAAAATATTTTTTGAAAAATTTATTTACAGAGCAATAAAATATACATTTCAAAGTATTAAATGACACAAACCAGAATTTTTTATATTTGATACATTCGGAGAGATAATTGATCTTATTTTGTGAAGTACCTGTAAATTCCAAAATTTAATATAGCCATAACTACACAAATAATCAATTTTCAGGCAAATAAAAAAATACGTGTCTCTTTTTTTGATTTCCAGATTTAAGAAAAAAATATCGTGCATTTTAAAAAATGTCGTGTCAACTCTTGTGCGATTTGACGTGGAATGGCTCATTTACGAGCACTACTTTCAACGGGCCTCCGAACGTGACTAGTACGAAGGGTGCTCGAAGTTGCTGAAGTAAGGTCTCCCATGCCACCTCTGCTTATCAACTGAGGCTTACACAAGCCGTTTTCAGACGCTTTAGACATCAGGGGATATGATCATTTATGTTTCAAATTCCAATGCCAAAGTTGAAATATTGATTTTTTCCACCTACGAACGCTAAATTGATGACTGTGCGCCGGTGGCGGGCGCCCATTTGAAGACAATAGGCGCGCTCTACCTTTCGTCTTTGCCGGCTACCGTACTAGAGTGTTCGCTGGGGGCGGCAGCGGGACGGGCGTGCGCGGCGCGCGGAGGAGGGGGCGACCGGCCCAGCGCATCAGAGCGGCACGGGCGATCTTCCTGCCACTAGCGTGCGTTAACATAAGGTACATTTATAAAGGATTAAGAGTATTCTTTGAATATTTTTGACGTTTCTAAAAGAACATTTGATGAAATGTCTCTGACCAGCACAGAAAGAACAGATGCATTGTCCATTACAATAACTGATGCTTCCATGGCGCTAGCAAAGTGTTTCTTGGAGGGAAACAGTAGTTCTACATCTTTAGTGAAAGCCTTTGCACCTCCTGCATTTAGTACTGTATTCCTTTTACCTTCTCTACATTTTCGCTTGAGCAGCTCACCTTATTCTTATCCTGCCATGCCCGAGAGGCATAACTTGAAGACAATAGACAATTGTTAAAAACAATGATTCAATATATAACAGAATAAAATCATATAAACCGTTTAAATGCTACGCCCTGGCAACGCTGCTGACGGCGGTGTGCTGAATCAGCCCTCTTAGTCGCTGTGCCGTGTGTGGCATATATTTCCGGGAGCGCCTTTGTCAGGCCTTATGAAAAACCACGAACAAAAGGCACTGCTTCCTCTCACAAGTTCAACTGCCTTGCTGCTAAAACATTTCCTAAAATAAGACCTTTAATGCAAACTAGCATTACCATCTTTGGGCTTCAATACATAGTCAAAATTTAATCTTCTGTATTCGTCACACATTTTATGTTGGTTAGGGACAAAATAAGACGATATTTACTGTTAATTGCTCCTAATTTCTCATTTCTGTGTGGAAACCTGGTTTAATGCTTGCTTGCATTTTCTTGTCATTGCTTTATGGTCAAATGTACTAGGAAGCCCCATAATATCTTTTGCACTGGCCCCACACCTGCTTGGTAGGCGTGTAGTGACAATGGTCAGGGAGAGCCGCGGAACTCTATGACCTGCTTCCTTGATTTCCTCTAAAACATATCTGCGCCCATATCATCTGATATGAATTTTCAAATAATGAGAACATTGTATAAAAAGGCAAAAAATAAAACTGCCTTATTCTATGTTTAATTCAACAAAACCTATGCTTATTTCAAGAGTACCTCTTCTGAAAAACTTCAGAACATTTAAAAGAAGACTCTTTGCAGGTATGATCAGATCTAAATGTTTTGCTGAGGAAGAAAATGCTGCTGTAGGTCTTTCTTCTTCCATTTTCATAATGGCCTTTCCACTTTGTAGAAAATTAGAAAGTTCAAAAGGATGTTTAGAAATTTCATGTATATTCAAAGATAACATGCGTGTCTTTCCGTGCTCTTTAAATACATACCGGCAAACTTTCTATTGGCAAACTTTATTTTCTATATAAAAAAAATTGTTCTACTGATATAACTAAAATCACTGAACGCAATTGAATATAATGAATTTTGTATTCCAGCGTTTTATTGATTTAAGCAAACGTTGAAACAACCACTTTTACTACAGTCTAGTTGCCATCGTGTTTTGTAATAAGTTATTTTTTTTATAAAGGATTAAAAAAATTTCCTTGAATATTTCTGACATTTATGAAAGAACAATTAATGAAATGTCTCTGATTAGCACAGAATGAACAGGTGCATTGCCAATTACAATAACTGATGCTTCAATGGTGCTAGCAAAGTTTTTCTTGGAGGGGAAACAGTTGTTCTGCATCTTTTAGTGAAACCGTTTGCACCTCGTACTATATACTATATACCTTTTACCTTCTCTAAATTTTCGCTTGAGCAACATCCTACAATAACCGCCAGGTAATAACGTGAAGGATTGATTGTTAAAAATAATTAATAAAGTATTAATTAGTTAAATCATGTAACATAGTAAAATCATATTAAAGCACTATGAAATATCACACCGATACTTCTCTTTCCGAAGCATCTGCTTCTAGAATAAGCGGCTGCGAGAAATCATGAGTGACAATCACGGGTCATTCTCCAATGTCTCCCATAACTTTTAAACTCGTCTTCACTATTCTTACTCCCCGTCAATGTAACCTTGAATGACTTTCCTCTTTACATAGTTGCGGACACAGGAATGAGTTATCTGTAGGATACCTAAAAATGCCTGAATGTTTGATTTTGTGTGCTGTGGAAACACTTTGATAGTTGTAAGTTTCGCTTCGTATGGATGCATAAAATGCTGTCCTATATTGTGTGGCATAGATACTTTGCGTCATTAAGCGCAAATTTACATTTCGAAGGCTTTCGTCGCAAGTTTGCATCGCTAATTATTTTAAATACCTGTTATAGTTGCTTCAGTTAATCCTCCGAGTTGTCAGTAAGCACGGCATTGCCATTTTAAGTATGGAAGAGCAAAATTCTGACAATGTTTAAGTAGTATAGACATCAATTTCCTAAAATAATTGACACATTTTTCAATTCAAGACGCCGGAGGTAATAACCAAAATTTGTAAAGGTGCTCTTTCTATCCGTGGTCCGTGCCATGGTGCAGAGAGATCGCTGAGCTAGTCCGGTGCGAGCGATATTTTCACGTTCTGGGCAGCATTAGTTTGCGTCACGAACCACGTGACCGCAAGACGGGCACTTAGTTCAATGATCGAGATTAGACGCTCGCCGCGAAGTTGCATGGAGACGAGAAGTGTTGCGAAACATTTTGAAAGTGGCATAGTCACACTTTTCAACTGTGACTAACCAAAAATAACACGGAAGGTGTAATTGAAATAAAGGATGAAATCTTTTTTTATTTCAATAACTTATAACATTGTAATAATTTTGGTATTTGCTGCATTTAAAATCCGCGTGACGCAAAGCGGCGCCTGCAGCTCATTGGCTGAAGTCGGAGCGAAGCGCAATAGCTCACCCAGGTCTTTCCATCATGACTGGAAATAGCCACAGTTCGCTTCGGAATGATTAGGTCGACTGCGGCCATGCCTACATATGAGAGAGCGGGTTCACGGAAAATTTTCATTGATGTTCAATGTCAATAAATGAGAATATTTAAACAAAATACAATAGTACTTTTAATACATGTGTAGTAAAGACGGTTAAGGTTTTAAATGCTCGCAAGACCTTTATAGATTTTTGTTATACTGCAACTACCCTCGCGTCTTCGGTTGGGCGCCTCATACGGGTAGCCGGCCCGCTCAGTCGACAGATTACCTGAAACGGCGAAGATGGAGGAAGCCGGTGGCCTAGATTGAATGAGAAGTCAAACATGTGAATTTAGAACAAGTTGAATTTATTCATTGAAAAAAGAAAACGCTAATGGTCTGGTGATGATAACTCTGGCGAGCATGCCCCCAAAATCGAAATAAAACAAAAAATGAAATGTCATGCACATAAGAGAACATAAAATTACAAAGTGATTACAATCAGATGAAATTCTTCCTCGCGCGCGAATTCCCGCTTGACGGCCATGCGCGGCCGGGAACTCCTCTTCGTCGCCCGGTCGAGAGGAAGTCAACACTGATTGTCTGATGTACTGTTCACACCTCTCGATCGCGGGTACGACATAAGACACTCAAACAGAAAATACCTCTGTTAGGCGGCCTGCGCCACCCACTGAAGTTGAACGACCTCGGGACAACTCAGCTGGCTGCGAGGGTCGTGGCGGGCGAGGAGCGCCGCTCGGAAAATGTAGGTCAAATCAGGTACTTGCGAGGATAGCGGCCAAGGCGGGCCGGAACACAAAAGCGCCGTCTGCTCGCTGCGGTGAATGGGTCAGCACAGTTCATTCACTGACACGGTCGGTTCATTCCCGGTCGATCTCACAATACTTTGATACTAATGAGCCCGTGAATTATCGCACAAATTCACAAAGGAAAAGAGAGTCTCGAGTTCGCACATAAATCGGACGTAATATAATACGAATTGCTGTCAAATGTTCATAATACTGTTCTGCGGCCTGCGTTCGTCACAGAAGTCTTGTACCCAAACTCTACAAGAAACATAATAATTTTTCTAAGTCCATCGAACCGAACGCCACAACAGAATATAGCAGGGTCCCCCCTGCGGCCGCCACTTGCGTCCGATTCTGAACACGGCTCCCAAGATTCCCTTTTGTGCCTCGTCGCTCCAAGTTTTAGGAAACCTCGTTCCCCCCACCAAAATTATCCCTGTGACTCTGGAATATTCTAGAACAAACCCGAATTCTGGCTGCTATTGGCGAAAGGGTACTGCGCATTAGATATTTTCTGCCCAATCAGAGGATGTTTTCGAGGCCGAGAAAAGAGTGAGAGAGGGGCTGGTTATCGCTCCCTCTCGCTTTAATTTTGCGTCGAAAAGGGGCAGTTATTAACGACCGGGGGTGTGTGTGAGGGGCTAGGAATCTCTAGGGAGGCTGACGGAAGAGTTCCAGGCGTCGTGGAAAAATACTGAAGGGGTCGTGTGCAGAGCGGCCACCCAGAGTTGGGCACACGTGTCCATGACGAATTAGGGAGCGGAGGGTCGCGGAGGGTGCCGACACCGTGGCGCCTCGCCTGGCCCTCGGGCCGCTTCCGTGGCGCCTCGCATGGCTCTCGCGTCGCCGCCTGCGTGGAGTTATTTTGCGGCAGAATAAACTTGAATTTATTCGGTATCACTACAATACAGATCGTTAATGCTGGCCCCATGAATTAGTTAAGTTTCTGGATGCTCTTCCACTCTTGATATGCCGTTATTAGTGGCGTCTCCTGAATGATCGGGTATGAGATGTGATGAAAAGAAGAAAATAGTTTTTCAAGACAACACTAGTTGCCTTCATTATTCGCTGGGACTTCATCAGAGGCCATTGTGTAGTTTCGAGGTAATTTCTTGGTGTTTCGTCACGATCAAGCACAAATTTCTACGAATGAATCATTATTGCAACTGCACAAAAGTACACGTCACTGTATTATTCTGCAAGAACACCATGCACGTCACTTTCACTGTACATTGTTTGAGTGACATACGTGACGATTGAAGTTATACATGAGTAGAATGTTGTCTACATCAAGATTAAAAAATGAGTTAGAAAAACACAATAATGTGAATAAAGCTGCTTGTAGTCCAGCTGGTGAAGAAGCGGGGTTGCCAGTAGTCTTAAATGGCTCCGTCGGCGGTTGTGTAGGGTCGCATTTTCATACTGGCGTCAGAAAAAAAAACTTATCTCTAGGAGAACTATCCTCGGTTTTAATGATTTCCGAGGCTGTTCTCGGTTTTAATGATTTCCGAGGCTGTTCTCGGTTTTAATGATTTCCGAGGCTGTTCTCGGTTTTAATGATTTCCGAGGCTGTTTTCGGTTTTAATGATTTCCGATGCTGTCCTCGGTTTTAATGATTTCCGAGACTGTTCTCGGTTTTAATGATTTCCGAGGTTTGTTTTCGGTTTTAATGACGTCTAGAGGAAACAGGTTCTTGGTGCTTTCGCTGGTGCCCCTACTAAAATTATGGGCGTTATGTAGTCGGATTCTCCAATTTCAATCATGCAATTTCTCTATCTGTTTTTAGTATCAACATTTCTTCACCGTGTTCTTCTGTGGTGCGGTGTATTCATCTTGAATCTACTTTATAAACTCATTTGTAAATATCTCCGGCTAATTTCACAGATTCTGCTCTTCGAGTTTCTGGTGCTCTGCATTATCAAACAATCGTGGTTTACTTTCCTCAGTGGTCACCCTATTCCAAGCATGCATTTGGTCTCCGCTTTCGCAACGGCGGTTGATCCAGGCGGGAATCTCGGGCAAGAAACGTTTCGTACGCCCGCTTCGCGTCGTTTCGTAATCCTTTTGCCAGTTACCGATTTCCCGAATTAGATAAATATAAATAAATAAAAATAACAAATAATATACAGGGTGAGTCACGTAACTTTAGCACCTCCTGTAACTTTTGAATGGTTGAAGTTATTGCAATGCAGTTTTCACGAAAGTGCATGAGGGAAAGGGACTAATTGATACGTGCATTAATTTCTATTTTATCACTAGTATTTTACGAGATTTTTTAGGCAACTTTGTTTTTTCAAATGGAACTATACATATTTTTCAGTCCACCATGACGAGCGTAAAAAGACGAATCCAATGATGTACATATTGTCATATGTTAGATAAGCATTTTTTTAAATAATTTTGATTTTTTGCGACCGGGGTTTAACGGACGTTTTGAATAGTCCACCACACAAGGTCATGCAGCGCTCCACCAGCACACGTGCGCCCGGCAAAGGGAAGGGAAGGGGAGGGATCTTATTTGAAAATACGAAACATAGTATTCCAAGTATTCACAAAACCATTGCAGTTTTTTCCTGAACTGTGCTTTCCGTCCTTCTGCATTTTCACATTTTCGTCTTTCTTTGATTGAAGGAATTAAAGGATGGAAAATAAGGATTTGTCATAAGTTTGTATTGTAATAAAATATGTTTATAACTTCAACTCCATTTAATGGGATTTCATAAGATACGTAGTAATGGGATCTTGAATCAAAGCACAATAAGAATAAATAATTAAAACTGTACAAAAATATATTGTATATTTTGAGCAAAAATTTCAATGTTAATACTGTGACCGTACTTACCCTTGTTGGTTTCATGAGTACACATATCATAAATTTTGTGATGTTTATTTTGGGCATAGGGGTTCTTTGAGGGGGGTACTTTAATCATCATTATCTGAATTCAAAGAATCTACCGTCACAGAAACAGAATTTATTAAGAAAAAAAAGACAACAAAACATCTTCACATTACTAACATAATTTACATCATTGACCTGGTCGCAAATTCTTACTGAATACAGACTAAATGGTTTATACTATACGTCTCCGAATATTCCTATCATTACATTTATCATTTCCATTTATACAACCTCCATTTCTCTGGAAACTGCATGCCATTCGTGAACCACTACATACACCATTGCTCTCCTTACTACTCAGTGAGCACCCTGAACTGGCATTTTACTCGATTACCCCTCTATTTTGTTCATGATTATTGTTACTTATCTGCCCTCCACAACCGTCGTCTTCTACGCGACGCGATGCCGCGTGCTCCGCCCGTGCCGGGAGGTGACCTTGGCGCCAACGATGTTCTGCCTGCCCACGTGTCGCCGGCGGCCGTTTCCGTGCACCGGCGTCGCCTCACCACAGTTTCCTTCTTCACACGACGAATTTACTGTTCCAGCTCACACGGTTCCGCCATGTAATCCCGCATCCGCACAGCTACACCGACTATCACTGAACAGCATCGCCCGCGTGTCCGTGCACTGTCCTCTTCTCTCCTCAAATTTCGTGTTTACCACAATCCTTACTCGCAATCATCATTAAGTCCATCACAATTATCCTTCCTTTAACACCAGCCGTCCCGATTATTCTCGATTTATCTGTTCGTTACCACATCGCTCTCTTGTCGCCATCATGCCTCTCACCTCTCTCTTCGCTGCTCAACTCCCAACTGCCCTTTCGCGCGGTCCGACCGACCAATTCACCACCTTCCGGGCGCTCGTTCACGGCTCGGCCCGATTCGTTCCGCAACGATTCATCAACCTGCGCGCCACTTTTGAACGTTGTGGAGCGCCTATTATTTACGTTTTGACCAATACGGTCAAAATACGAATATAATAATAACTTAGGATAGAAATAATCTTATTTCAATAAATGCTACTTAAGACATCCGTATTTTCAATCCCTAAGAAACCCAAATTACTGAAAATGGATTAAGATGAAAAGGAGAGTTCAGGAAAAAGTGCAACAGTTTTGTGAATATTTTTCGTATCCTCAAGTACTAAAATCCCTTCCCTTTTCCGACCCCGCGTTTGCTGGGGGAGCGCTGCGTGACCTTGTGGGGCTGACAGTTACAATGAAAATATCCGTTAAACACTAGTCGCAAAAAAAAACACAATTACTCAAAAAAATGCTTATCTAACATATGACAATATTTATATCTTTGGATTCGTCTTTTTACGCTAGTCATGATAGACTGAAAAAATATGTATAGTCCCATTTGAAAAAACCAAGTTACCTCAAATATCTCGTAAAATACAAGTGATAAAAGAGAAATCAATACACATATCAATTAGCCCCATTCCCTCATTTACTTCCGTGAAAACTTGCATTGCAATATCTTTAACCGTTCAAAAGTTACAGGAGGTGCTAAAGTTACGTGACTCAGCCTGTATAATAAAAGTAAGGTTTCTGCCTGATATTATTCAAAGTTTTCTCATTACTTTTAATGAAATTCTCTAGCGTACGTCCGTATCATGAATAACACTCAATTGTGCACTGATTCGAAGCCTGCCAATACTTTCGGAACATCAGAACCAACATGTGCAGTAAAACTACAAATGAAATACATTTCTCGACTCCTGATATGATAATCAGTCTCACAAAAATTAACATCTTCATAATTCATTTCGCGCAAATCTCTCATTTTAATTTCTACCTTTGATACGGGCCGGCATACATCTATTCCGTATTTCTAGCTGATCATATACTTTCTTACATTTCCGTAATGTTCGCCGTTAGGATCTCCCCTTGCTCCTCGACTTTCTGCGTTACTATATCTATGCGTTCGATTGCAACACGCGACACTTTATTACATGCCTCGACTTTCCTTTGTAATTTGATCTCTAGCTCACCTAAGTTCTTATTGAATCGCTCGCCTTGTTCTGTCATCAGAACGCTAGCTTATTCAAATTTCCTGTCCATCCTTTCTTCTCGTTCTTCTAATTTGGTCAGCAAAGTTGAATTCTGTGCATCAATTCGGGTACTTAGGTGATTAATACTAGTGCATAATGAATGAAGCGTATTCATAATGTCGTTATGCGGCTCCTCATTTTGGACGTCGCTCGCTACCACCCGTTTATCGCCTGCGCCTTCCATTTTTTAACACTATTGAATGATTTCACTAGTATCGTGCTCAGACCTGCTCACATTCCTGCAAACGCAAACATAAAAGAAATTAGCTGAAAACACAAACAATGGCAAACCTATACTCATAAATCACCTTCCACAAACAATCAACTCAACGATCATAATCATAAATCGTCTTCCGCATACAAATACAATTTCATACTCATAAATCATCTTTCCCATACAAATACACACAAACTCTACAACTCAATTCTACAATCAACTCCATATAAAATTTCCCCTCTCATCATGCATGCGTCATGACTTGTCAGATTTCAGGCATAATTCTAGGTTAAAATAATGATAAAACATTATTTCTCGTGCCCCACGTTGGGCGCCAAATGCCACGTGCTTATCGGCGACTACCACCTCTTACGTCCGATTTGCGGCTGCCCGGCTGGTCTCGGAGATGGGTCGTTGCTTTTTACACTGAAATTCTAACGGGCCAATAGGACGCATGCATGAAGGAATTTATGATCTGTCGACCAGTAAGAGTTGCTGGATTTACATTACATTTAAGTATTACATTAAATTATTATTCTTAATGTCATCAATAACGCCATAATGTTAGCGACGACATCTATTAATAATTAGCCCATTCGGCCTTCTCACCAATCTCTTGCGTGTTGTGCTGATGCTGAGGCGATGACGTCCTTCTCGATGTCGCACAATTTGGCCCGACCATGTATGGGCGTACCTGCGGAGGCGCGGGTTCCAGCAGCGGTTTCCTGGGGTCGTGTCTGGCGACGACCGAGGTCCAGATTTGCCCCGTTTAGCGGCACGTAGGCGGAGCGCCGTTTCAACCGCGGCACCGCAACGACCCATCGATGAAAGTCGAAACGACTCCAGAATGAAGCTAATGCGTATCGCAATAGCGTGGAAATACGTCAAGACAAGTTAAGTTCTGTCTAAAGAATCTCAGAAGCCACGACATGTTAAGTTCGCTCTATCACTCCGCATATCTCAATCTTTCTATCTGAATTTAGAATCGTAGCATTTGAAAAAACGTCGCTTTCCCGGCCACCTGCGCAGTGCGAGCCGTGCCACACGCATCAAGTCTAAATTTGCGTAAAATTAGATGAAATGTTTTGATTTGGGAAAAGACATTTCTCTGAGGCAATCTAGTAGCGAAAAAACATTAGAAAATAATGAAAATCATAACTATACTAATAATATTCTTGCTTTTAAAAATGTTAGTTCAAAATATTTAAAATAAAAAATGCGGTCAAAGAGATTAGACTGTATGACGTGAATTTTGTAATTATTTCATCTCGGTATCTTGAACAGTTTAAAATAAGCAATATTTGAGGAGGAGTTTCTATTGAATAGCCGTCAATATTTACAATAAATTGAACCACAATGTCGGAGTTGTTGATATGTGAGTAATTTGTGATGTTATACAATTTTCCTAATACAAGCAATATTTGTGCGCTTCTCTGATAGTTAAATCTTCATTGAATTATTAGAAATATTCATACATATTTTGTTTAAATAGTAAAATACAACGTTGAAATGGTAACACAAATAAGAAACGTGAGAGTGTAACTTAGAACAGTATAAGAGTATAACTTACAACAGGTACGCGGAATGGCGCTCCGCATCGCTCAATATTCCACTGTAGGCAAGGTCTGCAATGATTGGGAAATGTTTTTTCGACACATATCGATGAGTCACCACGGCTGAGGAAGACACAGGATGCCACAACCCAATACCAATGCCCCGTTCACCGGAACGTAGGCGGAGCGCCGTTTCAACGGCGGACACTTCAACGACCCGTCGATGCCCACAATAAAGCTAATGCGCATCGCAATGGCGTGGAAATATGCCCTGAAGACAAGTTAATTTCTGTCTAAATAATCTCAGAAGTCACTAGTCAAGTTCTCTATCAATCCGAATATATCTTACGTTCTCGTGTTCCGCTTATTTAAACCCTCGCGGTCTGTCCCCACCCAAACAGTCGAGGGCACCAACGTGACCCCCGGCGTCCAATCTCTCCTCGGAGCGCTAGAAGATGGTCCCCTTCCACCAGGATCCAGTCCCCTGGTCCCCTTCCGCCATGTCGACTCGCTGATTAATTAGTGATGAGGCCATGAACCGCCGACGCTTTAAGAATGGGTACGGGTTGTCCCTCCGCCTGACAAAGTCGAGAAGCTATTGAGCTAAAAAAAAGGCCCTTCCGCTTTTCCGAGGAAGTGAAGGAACCGTTTCTATGGGAAACCCTATTCTGCTAATTACTTGCGAAGGTGTGTTGATCGTTGGTGAAAACATTGTCATGAAGAATGGAAAGTAAAAGGTCCAACATTGCTTGTGCACTACAATTTAAATCTGAAAATGGATTGTCAAAGTGCAAACATTTGATTGCACCGGGAACTGAGCCTGGAACCTTCTGATAACGGGACATGTTCTAACAACTGAGCTAGGAGATCAAACATTGTATTCATGACTCGTGACAATTCACAATCTAATAGGGATCAGTATTCACATTCAGAATGTAATTGGCATGAGAATGAACCTAAAAAATGATACACACAATGTAGAATAAATTTGAATGAAGGCGGAGTTTGTCATAAGAAACAATTATTGCCAGAACAGTCGAACATTACATATGCAACTTATATCAATACCAATGATACAAATCAATAAATACTAATAATTAGAGAACGGAATTTATTGTAATAAAAAGCTAAATCTGTACATATATAAGTACAGATTTTTTTCAAAATATGGAGGAAAAAATAAAAATATGTAAAATAAAATTTTGTTATAACGTTTAAAATTCCTCTCTACAAGCGTTTGCCAAGCACAGAATGTTGCCGATGACATTTGAACACGAGTTCTAAGAAGCTAAAAGAAACTTTTGCCTCTGCAGAAGTAATTATTCCCTAGTAACATCTGAAACATGTAATACTTAATGTATATCACCGTATAGCCAGTAGTGGATTCAGAGCAGGGGGATTCAACAATGATTAAGAAAAACCTTGTTAGTTGTTGATCGAGTTGCCCTGCTATGAAACGTGAGCAAGCGTGTTGTTGGTGTTGCTCTACATTCGCCCGTCCTGCATTCCGATGGCTACAAACCAGGTCTCCAAGAATGGGGGAGGATTGTATCTGAAATGTTCTCTTTGGCATATAAATATATTAAAATGTAAGAAAATATGTGGTAATAGGTAAAATAGGTGAACTTTTATAATTATACCAAAACTGTGCAATAAAAATGGTTCTAATTCATTCAGAATGCGTTGTTAACTCTAAAAAATATTACTGAATACACTTATCTTGCCCCCCTGTAAAAAATTGTATTTACATGATAATCCATTTCCTACTAATAATACAAAAATATTACGGACCAGATATTAAGCATTAAAAATACCCTAAAACTGCATGAAAATAGGCTCTGAAACAAGGGACAAAAACATTTGTATTCATAATTTCCAAATAAAGTTTCTAAACAGCAAAAGAGGCATTTCAAATTTGAGACAACTAAATTCATTCCGTTTAAGATATTCTTCAAATAAAATAAAATTTTAATAGAACTTTCCAAATCAGATGTGGGAAATATAATTAATGTAGCACCAATGACAGAGTACACATTGATATTAAAACTCTCATTTCTCGTACCATTAAAAACTGTTAGCATAAAAGAGGTATGTGCAGAATAAAGAAAGCACATAACAATAATTCTTTAAAATTATCTGAGTTCTGACTCTCCAGAAAGAACATAATTTACAGACAGAACGGTTTCTCCAAGTTAATCGACATTATTGGGGTTTACTTTTACCATTAAATTTACTTTCCCTACGAAGGATTTTTCACCCATAAAAATTCACGACTTCGATCGGGTTTGAACCCACGAACTTGGGTAACAGTCCGTTACGTTAATCGCTACACCATCGATGCCACTTCTATGAATCATTACCATGGTTTTTAATTTTCACTAACTTTAATATTGAGATTATCAGCAATAACTTTTCATATATTCGTCTTATCAGATTGGTTTTGCAGGCACGCTGTTGATATCCTTAATAATAAAGTGAAGTAAATTCGACAGGACCGAAAACGAGCATAGCCAAAAAAAACCGTGTTAACCCATTAACTGGCATCGTCACCAAGTGGGAAATTTCAGGCCTTTTTACTTTCTTGTACACGTACGTATACACGGAGTAATATATCTAGTACAGAAAAAGTTATAATGCTCCGGAAAATCGATTTCGAGATTTCAACGGAAATACACGTTTTAGGTTCTAGTTCACACTAGTTCATTGTTGCGTGATACTGTGCACTTTAACTTACAAATTTTACTTCTTCAATACATGGAAACATCCTAGGCCAAAGGTATAAGCAAGTTTTTTCATTCCTGAATGCCAGATGTCGTTGTAGTCGTGCGTTGTATACTCATGGCCAGGGTGTACTTGATTTAGATCAGTTCGAATCTTCATCTATAACCATGCTTAGCTGCTACATGCCTCTGGTTAAGTTCGAGGGAGAGGTCGGTGTAAAGCAAACGGTGGTTGAACCGCACTGAAGTTGATGGCGCATTTGCAGTTAAGTTATAATGGTTTTGCAACATTTAAAGAAAAAAAATGCTATTAAATGACAGTTTGGCATTTTGGAGTGCTAGTACAATTTAGCAATGCAACAATTGATTAGCGTTAAAAGTTACAAAAACATGCTGTCAGACAGCTGCAACAATAACTGTGTGCACACAAACACCATGACAATGGGCAAGTGCCACGCACACAAATTTAATTTGTCATTTACTGGGTTGATCTACTGCTAACTTACATATATTAATTCATAAGATCAATATTGATTTTGCGGCACTGCGCTCTAATTAGCATCCTTGTGGATACATCCAACATCACTCTAAGTGCCTCCCCATGGTCAACACAGTCCAACGACCAGTGAAAATCAAGGCTAGTTGACAAGCAACGAACATCTTGCTTCAGTGTTTTGGAATGCATTCGCTGCTGTGCAACAAAATACATTTCAAACTCACTGACAGCAGTAAGGATCACCTTTGTCAAACCTTCAGAGGGGTATATCAAAGATGGGTTTTGAGGATCAAACTCCCATATACGTATGAAACTCTCTCAATCTATCTGTGCAGACGGAGTTCTTGCACTTATGGCAACTCTGACCCTTCAAAGCTCCCAACATTTGCCTGCCGATATACCCAGCAACATACCACGTTGCGATGTACTCTGGACGAGCTGTTTCCGTGCGATCATCTGTTACTGGGCCATCATCGGGAATGTGGAGGGCGTTACCAATCATGGCATCACCACCTTCTTCCTCCATCTCCAAGACTGACTTTCAGGCAGAGATGGGCAAATAGTCCTTCCCACAAAATCCCTCAAGTCACATAAAATTTTACTGTCATCTTCTTGACAATTTCCTCTCACACGAGAGCCGACAAGCCTGTTGATCACAGCTGTTTTCAGGGCTGCAGTGAAATGACTGCAAGTGGGGTCGGTGTTCGTTACCCCATGCTGCCGGATGACGGAAAATAAATTTTCCACTGGATCTTGATTTAACCTCCGTAAGTTAAGTCCGTTGAGTCTTTAACACCATCCCATAACAGCTGTAAAGCTGTTAAAGTTCGTATATAAGCTGTCTGGAAAGGAGGTCTTCGTGAGACAAAGGCACCTCTTGTGCCATTGGCATAAATTTTTTTCCTGGTCCAAAACTTTAATCTCCTGAGTTTTTCAATCATTTCCCGCCAAACTTCAAAGTGTCCAGAGCCCTCTTTGACAATCACTCTGGAGTGAAACTCTTTGGTTTGACGGGGCACATGTGTTTCCTCTTTTCTGTAGTCATCGCATTTGTGAGAACCGTTTGAATAATCAAACAGTCTGTCGAAATCCGCAATGACATTGGCTGTGTCTCCAGCACCCACGATCTCATACTCATCGTCCCCGAAGTTGCCCATCTGTGCAATAGTTCGCATGTGCCCAGCAGTTCTCTGGCTCGACACCTGAGCAGCATACTTCACCCTCATCTTCGCTTTTCCCTTGGGGTGCACATGGTTCTTTGTGAGATGATGAACCCTAAAAAGTTGCCAGTCGAGTTCCCATAGACGAACTATGTTACTCCACCGTGCAACTTTCCCATCCCATACAATGTTTGCCGCACGCATAAAATTGGTGCGTAAACGTTTGAAGAGATGGGGGACATCACGTAACACAAAGATCTTGTGTCCCCCCACAAAGAAGAACGGAAGAAAGCTACGCACCTTCCCTCTCACCTGAGAGAATGAGGGTGTTTCAGCTGCACCATCGGCTGGCGCAGAGTGCTTGGAGAAATAATATGCCACTGGCTGCTTGTAGGGACGCTGCAAGCCGTGAATCATTAAGACAAGAGCGTGATCCGCTACATTGTTCGAGCGCCCTTGGGTACCATAATCAACATATCCGTCGATCAGGCCTTCTTTGTCATTGTATAGAAGTCTTTTTTTCAGGGACAGTACCTTGTACCTTGAGTACCTTGTCATGTTGTTCCCAACGCCTCGCAGTACCTGGCCTCCGGGCATTCCGCAGATGCCCGCGGACAAAACGCAAAGCAGGGTAAACAACTCCCTCCAAAATGGAATCCAAATTCCCGGTCTGAACAAGAGCTTCCAAGTGGTCCTTTGACTGCTGTAACTTCCTTATTTTCTTTAGAAGTTGAGCTCTGTCATCCAAGAGGGTGGCAAAGTTTGGCAAGCACCCTCCTCCACGGGGTCGTCACAGAAGCACCTGAAAAAAGTTGTCAAATTAAAAAGATATTTAGGGTAGATAGAAAAGATAGAAAAATTATTCAAGCACAGAATTGTGTTCTTAAAAGTCACACGAGGGGTCCTTTTTTCAGAGGTGCTGAAGAATCTCTTCCTTCTCCCACACTCAGAACCGGGAGAAACGGTCCTTTTGTTGCCCACACGGGAGTTCAGTGAAAAAGGAGTGTCCCTCTCACTCACCACGTGCGAGCCCAAAGGGACTGCCAGATCTACAAAACCTGCAAAACAATGTCATTTTTTTCAACTTACAACAAAAGTCGTGAATGTTTAAATTCATATTTTCAAAGCATGTAGTCTATTACTGATAACCGTAATAATCATCACAGTATATTACGTGAGCTTATTGACAAGGAATTAATGACACGATTACAAATAATTTAGTCCAATCTTGTCAACAGTGTTATTAGCCGTTATAAGAGAACACTTCTCTCTAAAATAAATTACATGGTCAAGCGAGGATCATCAAAAAGTTTAAAGAAGTGCTTTTAGTTCCTATTCTTGAACAGCATCCTCAATTTGCTGTCACTGTTTTCTCGCAAACTTTTTCATTTATTTCCCCGAAAGAGTGAGAGCAAGCATGAGAGAGAGAGAGAGAGAGAGAGAGAGAGAGAGAGAGAGAGAACGAACCTGACCACTCATTGTGTGAAGAGAAGGGTCAAAATCCATCTCTCGAAGAGGATCTGAAAAGCAAAAATTGCTGTTAAGAAAGAACTATGTCCTCAAATTAATATTCTGAAAACAAATCTGAATCAAAAAGGAAAACGTTTCTTCTAATTTACCATCTAGAATTACAGATTTGGAAAGCACAGGAATATCTTGCACTCACCATGCACTGAAGGCACAGATTCATCTTCCACTATGGCTTCATGCACCTCTTCAGTATTACGAGGATCTGTAATCACCAACCATAAAAACATTTTTTATTTTCTATAATTTACACTCATTTGGTACTAATAACTGTGTATTCAAAGTATAAACTTACCATGACAACCTTCGATAATATATTGAGGTGACACCTCACCCGGGTGAAAAAGATCTGAAAATGGAGAGAAATATAAATTTTTCCCACCGTCTATAAGCAACTCAATTATCACTTTGTTGCATGTTTTGAACACTTGCCTTGAACAAGGCATTTACATATTTACGCATTTAATCATACGCATCTGCCGTACTTGATGTGGTGGCATACTGAACGGCAGAAGAACCTGAATTAATTCACAACAAATTATTACCATATTTTATACCAATTATACACCAATACAATATGTTTTCAATGGCATGCTTCTATTTCACACACAAGAAACTTACCACTTTCAGTTTCAATTGCTGCCTCTGTACATGGATCTGAAAATTTAAAAATGCTGGTAAGAAAGACTCCCATCAAAGTATTGTGTAATTAAAATTAATTTCACAAAAACAAAATTGTGTGCTCATGTGTAATCTCAAACAGATCTGTCCTGTTTCTATTATCAACAGGGTCAGATAACATACAATTTTTTTAAAAAATAAAAAAATAAAACAAAAAAATGTCTTACCAATTCCACCTATTGCTATTGTGGGCGTCACCTCCGTTGGCACAAATAAGGGATCTGCAAATGAACATGAACATTAAAAATATTTCACAATTTACAATTGAATGCTCTTTCAAGGCAAACACCATAAATACTGGCAGCAAATGCTCCAGGAACACTTGTTGCAGTATGGCATTCACTGGCATTAGTTTCTGTAACCACAAATGAATTATTTACCGTAAGCTTTTAATAGCATTATTCTACATAAATTTTACAATGAGGCAGAATTTTACCATCTATTGTGCAGCTTGCATTTGCAGCAAACTGCGCCGCGTCTACACAGGGTTCTGAGAAGCAAAATCTGCTGATGAGATACATTTTATTCAAATTATTTACTGTATTATGACTATATATTTTGCCACAAACTGTCCTCTGAGCAAATTAATTACACATTTCTATGGGAACGAAGTCTTACCATGAGTAACTTCAACACCAATTTCCGTTGGATTTTGAATCCGCAAATCAGAAACTCAAAATAAACATTAAAGAATAACTTAACAACGCATCACTGAAATGTCTGAATGCATATCGAAGAAAATGAACTTACTTCCTTTTACTGGAATTCTTGTTTCGAAATCCCGCAATGCTTTTTCGCAACGGGGACTTCGTGGTTCTGGAAAATTTACTGGAACAGCATGATGATACGTCCGTTGGGTCGCAGATATATGCTGTTCCAGAAAATGTTCCCTGCAAATAAATCTACTGCTCGTGAGATGCTTCCACGTGCATGTGGCAAGAGCAGGCTCCCCAATTGCTCTCAGCCACTCCCTACATCTTAAACATAAATTTTGTATTAATTTCACAGACAATTCAACAAAAGAATAATTAAGACGCAGCATTAATTGTTATGGTGGTGCGCGGCGAGTTGAATCACGCGCCGCACCACCAGCACTCGGCGTCAGCACAGCGAGCAACGGACCGTGGCGAGACCGGGAGAAAGAGGAGGAGGCGGCCAGCTAGCGAAGCCCAGGAGTGGTTGCGAGGCTATGCCGCCGGCGAGAATAAAAGCGGGCCCAGCCGCCGAGCGGGCAGACAGTGTTATAGCAGAGTTCCGAGTGTAAAGTGACGTAGTGCGGCCAAAGTGATATATTATTAGACCAGGCAATTGTATTATTGGACATTCTTCTTGGCAACTGGTGAAACTGCATTGTACTTTGGACATCTAATGGTAAAACGGTAACCCGGCTTTGTTATTTGGTATTATTCTTTGGTTACCGGTTTGTTATAATTGATTTGCTGCATTTGTGGAATAAAAACATTGTTTACGAAACTTCTGTGTTTTCCTGGATATAACATTAATAAAAAAAGTTCATGCATCAAAACGAAAAATACGAAATATGTAACTCACTTCTTCACACTTCTTGGGAATCCAAATAGCCGTGTTTTGATGGCTAATTTGGGTTTTGAATTTTTGCAATTGGGTACCCAGCTGTTTTGCAGTCAAGGCGCCTCTCCGCGCCCAACAAAACAGCAGCCCATTCTGCCGCCACCTCATGACCTACATTTTCTCTCTCGGACAACGTATTTTTCTCTCACATATTTTTAACTTATAATTTATATATTAAGATTATGCGACAGCCGCGGTCTTTCTGTTGGGCGCGGACGACTTGGCTGCCGGTTAGCTCAGTAGGTAGAAAGGCGTGCTGAAAATGTTATTGATGGTGGAAGTCGGTGTTCGGTGAAAATGAAAGTCTTTTTATCAGGTTAACAAAATAAGTGGCATTTATTCAATAATGAGGTCGTGGTAATACCATTAAAATCGGCGAGCATGCTCTCCTTCTCCCCAGTTCCAAAATTACACACACAAATGAAAAATAACACTGATACAAAAATTTAACATAAATTTACGCCGATTCTCTCTTGACGACCAAGCGCGGCCGAGAATCTTAGTTTATCCGTCTGATCAAAAGGCAATGCTAATTTCTCTTTCCAAAAGTTCGTTTCTTTTGATCATGGAAGGACCTGAAGGGCGTACTACAGCAGCAGCGGAACCATCCAGCGGGTTGAACGACCTCTTCTGCCAGCTGCCGGGATCTGGGTCCGGCGCGCGCTGGGCACTGTCAGGAGGGGGGGCAGGCGACAAAAGCGGGCCGGTGCAGGTGGGTCGACCAGGTATCGCTGTGACGAGGTCTCGGGCGCCGACAAGGGCACAACGCAGCTCACTCATAGCAAACAGCCAGCAGATAATGTTCACGCGCCTGACACAATGGCTCCTGTACATTCAGTCCACGCGTCCCGGAGGCAACCGTAGTCCGCACCCTGAAGATTGCTACAAGTCCATCAATGATCTAATCACTTCAGTAGAATGCGCTCCGGCACGAGTTTCGCATAAATCACTTTCTCTCCGCTATCCTGACTAAAAATAGGCGTCTGAAATCCACGTTCCACTGATGTTTGGAGGCAGTTCACATATCCCCCCTAACGAATTCGCTTTCTCTTACAAGTCAAGACTAAAAAAAATTTATCTCGCCGGCGCCAGACGCCGCAGCGAACACCGACCTTCCTCCTTGACTGCCTCGCACGTTCTCCTGGTGCTGTGCTCACGATGTCTTTCCAGCCTCTCTTCCCCCACCAAATTCACCCAAAATGTTCTAGAACTTTCCAGAATTCTGTTTAAGCTTGTCAGCTATTGGCGAAAGGTTAGTGCGTCGCAAAATAATTTTGTCCAATCATCGGAGGTTTTTGAGCCGAGAACTGAGCGAGAAACGTACACTCGTTCCCTCTCACTTCAATCGTATGACAAACTGAGGTAGTAATTAATGGCCCGGGGAAGAACCTGAGAATCTCAAGAGAGGAGGTGGGCGAGGGGGCCATGGAAAAGTATCGTCGGGGACAGGCGCGGGCGCGCGCGCGCAGCCCCTAGCGTCACGGACATCTGCGTGTCTAATGGGGGGGGGGGGGGCCAGCGGGAGTTCGGACAGAATCCTGGCGCCGCACAGTGGGATAAAATGACTAAAACCTGGCCAAAATTCGAAAATAAAAGTTTCTAGTTGAGAAGTTTTGCCTCTTAGGTTGGCTTCTATTGATGGGACTATGAAATCCCCTAGGTACGAACGGCCGGAACTTACAAGGGAAAGCTGTATGCCAGGTTGAACGTAGGGCTCTCTCTCTCTAACATAGTTTACCGCATCACCCAAGCCGGACGGAAATTTTAGTGCGGATTTAAAGGCAAATATTTTTGTTTTATGAAAATCATTGAAATTTTAAAATGGGACATGTAACAGAAGGTATGCACTGAATTATAAGCCCTGGTTTAATTATTTTTTTCATATTAAACATGTTTTTTAAATGAATGTTCGTGCCGGTAAATGATAAAATTTATTTAAAAAATGAATGAAAAAGTAGAGATGAGTTACAAATCCCACAATATTCCACGTTCATTCTTATTTCTTGATGATATTTATAGTATTGACTTCACGATCATTTTATAAAATCGCACGAATAGGCACGAATCCGATAATGAGATATGTTTATGAGACATGTAACTGCAAAATTCTGTTTTTTTCTAATACAGGGATGCAGGGCAAATACAGGGATTATCTTTCATACATTCACAACAGGTGTGCGAAACATTCCTCTTTGGACTGGGATGGTCGGGAGTACTGATAATAAATTTTAATATTTGGGGTTTTGGCCACGTTTTCGCCATCTTGCTACACCGTGCGTCGCGGGCAGATCCGTCAGGGCTCCGTCCAGCCTGGCAACGTCCGCATCCACCTTCCCTTACAATTCACCACGCCCTTCTTCTTCACCTCGATTACGGCGTTTATCAAGCCGCCGCCCAACTGCGCGACCTTTCCCGTAGTCTCATTAATGGCCGAATTTACATGAGCATGCAGGCTGCGAATTTTACATTCTTGCTCATTAAGCATAGCCCCGACCTGCGCCTCGCACTCCGAGAATCGAGGGATGTTGCTCTCGATACTCGCATCTAATCGGTCGGCGAGGGCACCGATTCGCGTGGATATCACTGACGATTCCCATGTGTAAGTGGCGAGATGCTTGTCTAGTCGCCCCGTCGCCTTACTTCTGCCTTCACGCGCTGGCTAATTTGGGCGCTGATGCCGTTAACCAGCTCCGTGAATTGAGCTGTGAGATCGGAAAGCTGATTTGCCGTCTGTTCTTGGCTTTCAACGAATTTCTCGGCGCGCTGATTCGCCGTATGTCCCTGATCTTCCCTACTCTCCATTTGCACTTCGGCAAATATTTTTTTGGAGACCGGAAAATCGGTTTCTCTGAATTTCGGCAAATGTTGCCGTCTGGCTCGCTATTATTGACTGCATCATCGCAAACATCTCCGACCGCTCGTGCTCTGTCCTGGGTGGCTCAATTTCCCTATCTCGCTCGTGGTCAGACATCTTGTTTGGTTCACTCGCGCACACGAGAAACACTTAACACGGTGCACAATGCACACATACAACAAAACCAGAATACACAGAAATTACAGAACAATCAAAAATGTCACTCTCATAGATTAAAAAATTACTTCGGTAATTGGCGAGTTTAACCGGTGCATTTTTTCCAACTCACGCATGCAAATTTAAATTTAACCAGGAAACCAGAAGTCGGGTAATGTAAGTCCGGGCCATAGATTTGAAATCTATCTGGAATATCTCAGGTTCGGCGGCACGTCGTCAGAGAATACAGCCGAAAAGGACGACGCTTCTCTTCGCCTGATCTGTCGCTTGACACACGTTGAAAAGCGCCATTTTGTAACACCCTACCTCATTTGTTCCCTCTTTCTGTATTGATATTAAATGAGATCTGACCGTAATTTTACTGCTTCACTCGTCGCAAAAGGGGGGATGAATCTCAGGGTAACCCGATTTACCTGTGCTGATTTCCTGACAGCAGCGTTGCCCCGGGCGCTAAGGCTGAAATTATGAGGGGACGCATGCGTGACCGGCTTTTTCATGCATTAATGCATTGAAACACAGTTATGATTTTCACGGATGGATTTTAATTCCATATTATTGAGGTGAAGCCTATAATTACATAAAGTTCCTCAGCACTGTTTAAGATGTTTACTGTTCTTCCTCAGACCATGTGACGAAATCAGTTCAAAGCTGATTCATCGTCTTCTGTCCCGCCACTATGACCTGGTACTTACACCTGGTTGTGTTCCAGGCCATGTGAGAATCACAGGGAACGAGCTGGCTGACCAGGCAATGGAATCAGTGTCGCGGAAGACTCGTCTTGACATTCCTTCTGTAACATAGTCCGATGTTTAGGCGTTCTTGAATCGATCCGTGTTTAGAGCGTGGCAGAGTGGCACGATAGCACTTTTGCGATAAAGAATTCTGTTAATCCCTGGTGTTCCTCATCCCGCTTCTCTCAGCGTGAGAAAATCATTTTAACCTGTCTTCGTATCTGACGCTGCCTCTTTTCTTATGGTTTCGTCCTCCGAGGTGAAATTCCTCCCATCTGTGACTCGTGCAGGATGTTTCTTTCTGTGGAACACGTCCTCCTGCACTGCACGAAATTTATTGGCAACCGACGAAGACATGACCTGGGCAACACCCTAAGAAAGTGCTTGAGGATGATGATTCTGCGCTCTCGAAACTTTTGTTTTTTGAAAGAAAGCAGAATACATAATCTTATTTGAGAGATAAGGTCAATGCTTTACGTTTCTTGGCACCTTTACAGTCAGTATTATGTTTTATGATAAATTTTATGTATTCTATATTATCCTTCTATCTTACCTACTTGCATATTTGATGCGGAATTCAAGCCCTCATTTTAGGTTAATGCTAATCGGTCGGCGTGGGCACCGATTCGCGTGGATATCACTGACGATTCCCATGTGTAAGTGGCGAGATGCTTGTCTTGTCGCCCCGTCGCCTTACTTCTGCCTTCACGCGCTGGCTACACTTGATAATCTACTACACAAATCAGCGGTAAGTTGCATTAAGTTGCGGTAAGTTTAATCTGCCACACTTACTAAATCCATTTCTTTTGACACGGGCTCCAATGACCACGGTAATTGAAACTCGCTCTAAACCCCAATCTATCAGTAAATCACGAACCCTCTAAATGATTTCTTAGGCATACGCGCGATTAAGCTTTCGGAAGTAATCAGGTTGATCCCACATCTCGATCTCCCTCAGTCGTTGGAGGTCGAAACACGAGTACTCAAAAATCATGTACCCGGAGTTGTCATCAGCAGGTTTGCATTCAGGACAATATGGGATATTTTCCTCCTCCGTGTGGTGCTAATCTGCAAAGCATCCATAACCAGACAGGAATGATAGTGTACTTATCTTAACCAGCGTTCCGACCGATCCATCGACGTTTCAAACTGTCAAGTAGTCTATTTTCCCTTCTTTGATGTGTACGTTGAGTGTGTGTGCGTGTCGTGTGTTTGCATTTATGATGTATGTGAATGTTCTCCAAAACTTGCACGATTCTTCTTGCTTCTAATACCGTCTAATTGAGGCCATTTTCTAATACATTCGCGCGAGGAAAAAAATTCCTTGATTGGTTTTGAGTGTTAGCTGCCCTACGAAAATAAATTTCGAGCTAATGCATAATATTAGCCACGAGTTACCCTAAGTATGTATGCCTGTTATCTTTACTGTATTCTAGTCGACCTTCCCTTCCCCATTGTTTCTTCAAACAGGAATTGGAGAATGACTGAAAAGGAGGATAGAAGTTTCTTTTAGGTTCTCACACAGTTAAGGACTGCTAGAGACTTAATACGTATGAACACACAGTAAGCATTCTGCAATCTATTCTAATCATTGAATCTCCATGAAGAATGCATCCCTTCATCGTTAGAAAGCAATGAGAGGGAATGACTTGAATCGATTGATTTAAGCAATTCTTTCGATTGAACATTATTTGTACTGGCAATATATTCTATGTATACATCATTCTGATAGTAAGAACAGATGTATGACACGATTAAACATTCAACAATTATAACAATTGCAAATTATGTATCTTGAAATGTGAGATATGAAATTTTATTAAGTACTCAAATAGCACAATCAGTTTTCATCTAGTGTGTTAGTATAATGCATTGATGTTTTTATTCAATATTCATTGAATTGTATTGGATAATACATAACTGAATTTTCCACAAAAGACTACAACAACTCGAGAAAGGGATTTTTAAAGATTGGCAGAGGATAAATCGTCTTTTTCCTTAGAATTTCATTACAAATTGCCATTGCTACGCTCTTTCAGTCAGCTGAACTATTCGATGAATTAGATAAATGCATATTCTAATAAACTAACCCTTCCTGAGTTGTTGCAGTCTTAGATCGGTGGTGCATGGAGTGAAGTCAGGTAGAATAACTTAATTTCATATTGGGTGAAACCTTGAAATGGAGATGATATTCGTAGCATTTTAGAGTTAATGTTGTGGAAAATTGTGGAAGTTTGTAACAACAAAATGAATGTAATTTAAAAGGAATTATTTCCTGAAAGTTTGTTAATAAATCAGAAAAACAGAAAATCACTAGATTCTTTGAAGCACTAAGTTTCTGAAATAATGCTATTGAAATTGTTATTCTTTGGCTATAATTAAGATACATTATCACGACATTTTGTATTTATTGAGAAACGAAAACCAGAAACACTGATCTCGAAGTAGAGTGAAATCCCGAGTGTCTGTATGCACATTATGTATAATAAATTTCTTTTTGTGTGAAATAGATCAATTTTGTTTGTTTTTTTCCCTTGTCTGTATTTTCTAATCACAAACAAAAATTATCATGCAGATTACCATTCGATTCCATTTTACTAGTAATGTTATCATTTGTCTGGGCACTTGCCATCAAGTTCTCATGGATAATTGAAGAGTGCCGAGGAACAACAGGTTCAGCGCCTACATCAGCAAAACTGACAGATATTCCTTAAATATAAGGTTTGACATGTTCTGTCGTCGACAATTTGGGAACCGTTCTGTTTAAAGTCAAAGGACATGTGCCTCACGTTTCCTAGGGCAGGCAAGTCAAGGTCGCGGGTAAGGTAACTAGCTCACTACAGTTGGCGGGCACCGCTTTGCAGTGCAACTGGCGCGAATGTGAAAAGTAAGGGTAGTACAAATGCTTCGGAATGGACGGTACGCCACTGAATTCTGGGCTCATTTCGGGGAAGCGAGTTGACAGTGATTATAAGTTAAGCTACATTAATTCCCATTTAATCTACTAAAGCAAAGAAATGATCCATTAAAATAAAATAATATAGCAGTCGGATTTCAATGGAAAGTAGAATCAAACATTTGAATCGCAAGTAGATCGTAATCGTATTTATTTAAGAATGCAGTAATTGCATTAACTTCGTGCGGACGTACCTGGACAGACAAATCATTCTTGTTGGTTTATAGAGCCCGAAAGAGAAAATTGTTAACTTATAAGAGACGTTAATTGATTTGTCATTCTTGCTACATATAAAACTAATAACTTTGTGATTTAATAAAACAAATGAAAACAAGGAATGAAATCGTCAATTAAACACTTTACAGTCATTTCGCAAAAATGCTATACAAGGGAAAATGTAAAACAATACGAAACATAATAAATAGCAACGAATGTAAACAATACAAATCTCGGTTGTTGATAAAACAAATAAAGTACATCTACTAATCTCATCTTTTTGTCGTATTGGTAAAAAACCTTGCTTTGATTCTTATATACGCTGTGCTTTCGTAGTTCCATTGTAGAATAAAGCTATCATGGTACTGTAAAACTGAATTTTTATACTGCTTTTTGTAACTCTTATAGACGTGTTCTAACACATACATTTTTAGGAACAATTACACTTTGGTAGGATATATCACTTTTCAAAGTAATAATATCACGCTCCAGGACGCATTAGTTTCAAGATACATCATCAATTTTCATAAAAATAAACATCCATTATATTTTGCAAAAAATAACTAAAGTAAATCTGAGGAAACAATGCAATACACGATTTCCTATTTATGGTACTCTGCAAAACAATGTATGTGAAGAAGAACGGCACAATTTGCACATGCCATAGGGGTTTTTACTGTTTTGCATGAGGCGCAACGCCTTTTTTGTCCAGAGACGATTATATGACCATTGTGATTTTGACGTGCTGGTTTAGGTGACTTTTCGAAGTATTTCATAGGCACAGGGCACTTCCGTGATACTCCATACTTTTTCGTAAGTGCCAAAACACATTGTCTACGAAAATTCAAGGCATCCACTGTGACCCCAAGATGCCGGGCAACTGTCCATGCATTTGACATTATTACATCCAATAACAACACTATTACTGGCATGTACCACTTTTTGCCACGAAGGTGTATTCTGTAATTTGACACATTGTTGTCCAGCTGGTCTACTCCACCCATGCACTTATTATACCGGGCAACAATGTTGGGCTGAGAAACCTTTTTTTTCTCAGCGACACAGAAACTTCTAGTTTGTTGGAGTGGAGCGACTCCTGTTTCATTAGAGAGTAAAAAGACAGCATTGCCGTCATTCCAACCTACCGCTACTATGCTTCTAGATGCATCTGTGAAAGCAGTAAATTCTTGGTTTCTTGGCTGCTTCCTGTCCCATACATACCACGGTCACCTAAAGCACTGAGTAGTTTGACATTACTGAAAAAATTATCAAAGGAAAACGAGAATTTCACATCGGAATATTGTGCAGAATGTCACAAAATTTTAGGACTACAGACTCACCAAGACCAACACCTGGCTCTCTGTCAATACAGCCCCTACCTTGATATAAATCAACGTTCAAACAGTAACCTCCTTTTTGGGTAGCTACCCAAGCTTTGTAGCCAAAGCGTACAGGTTTCAGTGTCAGGAATTGCTTGCAACTGTGCCTAGCAAAGTATGGAATCATATTTTCATCTATTGACACGTCAGACTCAAAAGGGGCGTTCTCTAAGAAATACTTGTTTACCTCATCAAGAAACGGACGAACCTTAGCAAATTTATCATTTCGATTTAACTCCTCGTTGTTGCAGACATGCAAAAATCGAAATATTTCATCAAATCTCCCCCTTCGCATTGATTCCGCCACAGTTTTGTTGCAAGAATCGTCCGAATTCTCCCAAAACATTCGGCGACGCGGTACAGGTATCTACCGGCTTAGATAAGTACCGCGAAAAATTTATACATTTCCTCTTTTGATAGTGAAAAGTTAGTTTCATTATTCTGGCAAGCATATCGCACAGTGTTTTTTCACAACAGAATCTACAATATCGCCATTGAGGAATAAAAGTAAAAACTCTTAAGAGGATGGCTGTTTTTGGTGAGGGAAGCAGCAGAGGAATTTCCAGTAGCATTTTTCTATTCAAAGATGACTCTTCCCGACTAGTTTTGCAGCTAGTTGCAGTAGGTAAGTCCCCTTCTTCCCATACAAAGACATCAGTTTTTCTTCAAAGCTTTTTGTGTTTCCAAGGTAGAGGGGACACCACGTCTTCATCGTCGGACAAATCCACCCCAGGAGGAAATATCACAACGTCAGCAGCATGAATAGAAGAAAACTCTTCCTTCTCTAGTTCTTCAGTAATATCAGCAACACTCAGAAATTTGACGCTGAAAACATTGGAGGAAATCCATGTCAATTATACACGTGCGTATTATAAATTACGCATGTAACACTTATAACTCAAATAAACGTATAAAAATGTAAAAATAATACGGTACTATTCAAAGTAAGTCAAAATGTCAAACGCTTGCATCACATAATAATTCCGCAGTAACGATGCACTGTAGTCAGGGTTGCGCTCAACGGGCACTTCAGTGCCCACATTAAATTTACAGTTTTCTAAACCTGAGCTAACGATCGAAATTTAGAAATACAATTCACAGAGATTTGCCAATATCTAATAAACACGTTAACACGTAAAATTGAAACGAATTCGGTATATTACTATTGAAACTTACCTCTTTCGCGGAGCCCAGTGAACGTGCTGGGACATGCTGTTTCTGTAAGGCGACTAGTAGGTGATGTCCGTGAAGTTGGCACCACCACCAAAGCGAAAACAATTTAAACAATTACCATTTGTTTGTACCTCGTTTATATCAGTTTGTTCCACAATAACATTCGTTTGTACCAAAGCCTCTTACAAGATACAGCATTTTTAACTGTGGTGGTGCCAACTTCACGCTGGCACCTCGACCATCGTAAAAAAATGGAAACATAGCAGATCGTTTGTACCGGATTGTTCCACCACAATTTTGGTTTGTACCAGAAAATTGGTGAAGATACAGCCTTTTATTGTTCCGTGGGAGGCTTACACCAACAATAATACCTAACGTATAACCTTGACAGTAAATAAATGTGAAACCATTCATAATTGATTGTACCTGGGTTGTACTGGATTGTTCCACCGAAATATGCGTTTGTACCAGAATATTCGTCAACATAGAGCGATTTTAAGATCTCTGAGAGGAGGCCCACGCCAACAATACAACATAATGCGTCACCGTCACCGGAAAAAATTGTTCAACCATTCTTAATCGATTGTACGTGGATAGTACCGGATTGTTCCACCGAAATAAGCGTTTTACCAGAGAATATAGTTAACACACAGCAATTTTTAGGTCGCCGCGGAGGCGCACGCCAACACTAACATCTAGCGTAGAAGTTTGACAGTAAATAAATGTGAGACCATTCTTAATTGATTGTACTGGATTGTTCTACCGAATCCACAAAATCCATTGCCGAAATGAAAGCCAACGTCAGATTAGAAGTAATTTTGTTTAAGATATTCAGTTCATTATTACGTAACGTTGCTGCATGTTGGAATCTGAAATACGAGTCTATTCGAATCTATTCGAGACGGCCGTCATTCACAAAGCTTTGGTGGTACCTGCTCTAGACGAAAATAGCCAAGATCTTCCTGGAGATTAACTCGCGGTCGGATGCTTTGGGAATACCCACAAGAATAATGTTACCGCCGGAGCACAGCCCACAGCTCGTGGGAGAGGGTGAGCTCGTCTCCTCATGTTTGGGAATTTTCCTGGAAGCTCTTAATATACTTTTTTACAGTTGAACATCTCTTGCTACAAGCCAATAGTGACAATTGGGGGCGAATTTTCATGACCTAAAATATCGCCAAAAATGATCAATAATATGCTTCTAAAATGTCTTAAAAATGCCCTAAATGCAAAGAAAATGGCGTAAAAAGTTTTATCAAAAACAGTTCGGATGATTAACTCATGCTTTTTGATACATTACTGATGTAATCGAGACTTTGTTTTTCCGTTCAAGTGAACCCAACGTTCAATGATGTTTCGGTTTCGACTGTTATTTTCCAGAAGATCTCTGTTTAGATATTTCGGCTAAAATTGATGAAATCAGCAAAAAATGCATTTGGCTCGTGCGGCGTCAGCCGCCACTGGAATTAAACCAGTACCACCAAAATACTAGATTGATGTATATGGCGTTGATTGAACCCCAGTGTAGTTTATGAAAAACAGCAAACCGCAAAATGCGAATCACTAGCAACAATACCAAATTAGCACAGCAAAATCCAACATTGTTGTCTTGAATATTGGCGGAATCTACGGAAGTATAATGACGGTGTCGTTCCGTAAAATTCCGAAGTAAGTGACATTTTTCAAAAGTAGTTACTTTGGCTGGCCAGCACTGTAACCCGTGGTTATTTTCAGTCTACGGCACAATAATTTTGTTTTATAAGGATGGCACTCAAATTGTCAACTAACGAGCAATAACAAATGTTATGAATTTGTGAGATTCGAAGTATTTCATGGGTATTCATGGGTAAGTAAATTTGTAAATATCCTTAAAATTGAATTTGGTTTTCTTCTATTTATTCTTATTATTCTTCAGAGCTGTAAGTGGTTAGATATAAGTGGTTAGTTCGCAACGCTGACAAAACATCTAAACTGAAGTAAGAGGACTCTGATCCGAGGAAAAAAAGAAAAGTTAAACAACCGAAGATAGTTGAAAGCGTCGGCGACGCCACATTCAGGTAGTATAGCGTATTCAAAATGTAAACATGACTGCAGAAATATGTATCTATTGTATTAATCAATATGTTCTGAAATTATTGCTTACATTTCCGTACAGTTTGAAAATATTAAGGAACACCATGTTAGTATTCGCTGATTTTATCATGTCATCAAATTGTTCAACATCTTTTATTCATCAACGTAATATACACTGTTTACCAGAAACAGCATGTAAACTACAAGTTGTTATAATCTTTTGATATCAGACATTATTAATCAAAGAACAAATTTACATAACCGAAGCGCCAGTAATGTTATTAAAAACTTAAGCAATATTACGTATTAATACACACGTGCTTCTCCACGCTCAAAGTGCGATAACGTAAGCTATATACATTTATAAGAGACCATTGGCAGAGAATTTTACCTAATCAAGCAATATTTGAAATATCGTGCGAGGCTCGAAAGATGCAGCAATCACCAGGTCGATTGTCTCATCAAGATTCTGAAAATTGTGTGTGAAAAATCCAGTGGAGAAACGCCCCTTTTGTTCGCCGGCCCCTCCTAAATGAGCAACGTTATTCTGTAAGGTTTTTCCTGAGCACGGTACTTGAGTTCATTCGCCCAGCCGAAGGGGGGGGGTCGCTTTCTACGCGACAGGTAGCATTGAAGGATTGAAAGGGTCGGAGGATGCTGCAGGTAGAAATATCGATTCCCCGATCGATTAAGGCTCTCAGTGTTCGAAACAATTTTGATTTTGGAGGATATTTTGAGGAGATTTTGGAGGATGAAGTCTCGGCAATATGTGACTCCATTTTATAAAAGCTATGAATTGGATTTTAGTTTAATTTTTGTAGGTGACATAAATTGAAAGAAGGAAACAAATTAGTGGCAGATGTTATGATGGTAATTTTAAGTAACAGTCAAAATCCCTCAAAATGATATTATTTTGATATTTATATGCAAGTTCTGAAAGGGATTTCTCAAATGACGATGACATTCTCGTATTTGGAGGCAAATACAGCACTGCACCGACATTACTTTGTCTACAATGATGAAAAGCGGACACTGATTGGAAATCTAATATTTCTACCGTATATTATGTTCTTTCTAACCATGAGGAACAAAATGCATAGTATAGAGAAAGGTATGTAATGATGCGGAAAAAATGGCGATATTTCGACAAGAAAAATCGTATTGTCGGACCCTGGTAGAGAAAAATTGGATAAATGCTGTTGCAATATGTACTTGTTCTAACATCTTATTCGAGTACATTGAGATTTCACGAATTGTAGGTCCTTGATACCGTTTTTAATAAACGTCCGCTAGTCCGTCTTTTCGCCCATCTGTGAATAACACAAGCGCCTAAAGTTTTCGTTGATATGTTAGTAGGATTAATTTTCTCTGTAATCGCTGAATTTTTAATTATTTATAATTATTTTTTTATTAATCTGTGTAGTTTCTTGGTTTTCTTGTTTTTGCGATTCTACATTGATATCAAGTTAACAGAATTTGTTATAGCAGTGTCAAATGAAGAGCGACAATTTTTTTTTTTTTTGCGTAACAAATTAGCGACAAATTGGGAGATGAATTTCAAACTTTTTCACAACTTTGCGATTCGAACTTTACGGAGCTCTTCCTGAGAACATCTCTGCGCCCTGTGTGGATGCAGCCTGCTTTCCTCTTGAAAAGTCGTCGCCCTCCCAAGGAGCCATCCCAAGGGTGGCGGTGGTCACAAAGCAAGTCGCAAGAGAGTCTGCGGCGGCGTGGCTCTGCTGTTTCTGGGCAGCGCGGTCTGTAGCCGTCCCGTCCCTTAAGGATAAGTGTACCGACACTAGTTCAATTTGTCGCCACCACGTGGCAGCACCAAATTTATTAAAATTTACTTTACCAATAACCTCTGACCAAATGGTCCGATTTTCGATCTGTAAACGGCATTTCACTCCTTTTTCAAATAAAATTCACTCTACGAAACCCTTTTTCAAACAAAATAGCAGAAACTCGATTTTTTAACTTTTTCTTGTACTTCCGGGAACAATTTAAAAAATGTGGGCATATAGCGCGATGGCGACAAGCTTCCAGAATCCGACGCCGTATCAAACATGCAAATCTAATAAATAGGAGCGTCCTAAAGTCAAATTTCGAAAAACACCTCACCCCACTCCCCCTTCCACACCGACCACGTCATCCGCCCGGGGGGGGGGCGCTTCCTCAACGCGGAGACCACCTGCACTGCTAATCCCGGTGGACTGCAGCGGACGGGCAGGCAAGGCAGGCACTCCGTTATGCTTTCGCCAGTTCGTATCTCAATATATTTTTTTCCCGCAAATGAAACTAGAGCAAACGCAATTTGAGAAAATGGCGTTTAAGCATTTGTGCAAATTCGGAATTTTCAGTTCATTTTCACAGAAAATATTGAGTTGTCGAAGAATAGACATAATGTAAAGCACATGTACTTCTAAATGTAATAATGTGAACAAATCGCCGTTAATGAAAACATTTATGAAATGAAAGGCTAGTCAAAGAAATTTTTGTAATTTTTGAAAAAACAAAAAAATAGAGCAATATGGCGTTTATGTCATCTCATAGAGTACATTAGGCACTATCCTTTCCAAAAGAAAAAAATTGGAGCAGGTTTTGAGAAAATCTTGTTTTTGTATTCTTTTTTAAAATTGCACGCAATATTGCGCGAAAACTACTAAAAGTTTCAAAAAAATGTACATGACCTTAGTGAAAGAACTAAGTATGGAGAACAAATATTTTAAGGAAAAATTTCTATCTTCAATTTTGCAATTGTAGGAAGATGCCGAAGAAAATTCGTACTTTTGCAATTTTCCAAAAGTTAGTCAATAATGAAAATGAGATCTATGCCACCTTTAGAAGTGAATTTTAGTTTATTCTTACAATTAATGTAAGGAAAACATTTGGAGTAATTTTTGATTGATTGTTAGTGACTTCGGGCACGTCAACTACCGAGGTCTTTAGTGTCGCAAGTGTAGGGCATGTTTAATTCATCGGGAGGTGGAGGTGATGTCCCCGCTGGATGGCGAGATCCAGCGCCGAACTTCCTTCTACTTGCGGGGTTTTCCCCAACCAGGTATCTGCCACCAGCGGTGCACCACCCCAGCCGGGACAAGCTCTAAATCACCGACCAATCTACCTGTCGGCTTGCGGGGTTCTTTCCCAACCATGTATCTCTCTCCAGCAACTCGGAATATTCCTGTAAAAAAGAGCTTCAATTTTCGCATTTACAGTAACGCTTACACGCCATTTTCTTAACAGCGGCTCCAAATTTATTAATGAAAATTGTCATATAGGAGGAGGTTTTACTCTTCACTAATATTCTAAAAGTAATATTACGAATCTACTACTAGGAAACCGAAAAATGAGAAAACTTGAAGAAATGTATTGTGGGTGGCCATAGATAACAGTAGGCAAGAGGATGGGGCAAGATGGTAAAGCTGGCACAGAACAAGGAAATTAGGTTACTTTACTACGAGTAAGTCGGTGAAATTCTGTTGCACCACTTTTTCAAATTTGTTCGAAAGTATGGAAACATTTTTAAAATTATCTTCAGCTACTTTACTTGGAAAATGGGATTAACGAGGTGAGTTCTATCAAGGAGACAAGCCGTTTTGAGATCAACTAGTGGTGCTACAGAATGGCAAAGACCTTCCCGTATTAGTTTTCTGTTTCCTTGGGTTTGGGCTAACTATTCGTAATTGCTACACTGTCGTGCCATCTATCGTCCCCCAAAGTACATCTAATGATATTTTCTTAAGTTTTTGAATTTCTGATGGTAGGACGGAAATATTAATTTTAGAATATTAAAGAAAAGTAAAACCTCGATCTAAATGGCAATTTTCTTTGAAAAATTAGGAGCCGTTTTTAAGAAAATGGAGTTTAAGCGCTACTAAAAATGCGAAATTTGAAGCTCTTTTTCACAGAAAATTTTTGAGTTTCCGAAAAACTTCCTTTGAAGTCATTTGAAGCACATTAACTCACAAGTACAATAGTGTTTACAAATTGCTTGTAACGTGCATATTAGAGGTGTGAGAGATCTTTCACAAAAATTACATTTGTGAAACTTTTGAAAAGACAAAAAATACCCCAAAATGACCTTCACGCCATATTAAGAGAACGTAGAGTGCAATTTGCACTATACGTTCGAAAAGTATGAAGAAAAAATTTGGAGCCATTTACAAGATAATGATGTTTGAGTGTTTCTGAAAATGCCGAATTTTGAGCTAGTTTTTATAGAAAACGGTTGAGTATTCGAGAAACTTTATATGACATTATTTAAAACACATCTACTCATAAATGTAATGTAAACAAATCGTCGCCAATGTTACGTGAGAGACAAGTTAAAGAAATATTTTTGTAAATTTTGCATAAACAAAAGAATAGAGCAATATGGCGTTTATGTCATATCATAGAATACATTATGCACTATCCCTACCACAAGTTCAAAGGAAAAATTTGGAGCAATTTTTGAGAAAATCAGTGTTTTTATAATTTTTTTCAAATTGCACATGTTGCAAGCAATATTGTGCGAAAAATACTAAAATTTTCAAAAAAGTGTACCAGAGAGTTAATCGTGAAATTATGACCGATGCCACCTTAAGTGTGTTTTACTCTATTCTTACTAGAAATTTAAAGAAAAAAATTGGAGCAATTTTTGAGAAAATTTCGAAAATGTTCGGGGGGGGGTCATGTAAAGTACCCCTAAGTTTTATAGATTCTTTTTCAAAATCTCAAAGCTTTGACTCGAGCCAGATCGACAGGGGTTTCTTCATTTTGAGGAAAAAAACAACAACAAAAAAACATACGAATGGTTTAGGCGCTAGTAGTGTTCACAGACGGACGGACAGTTTTCTTTTCGCGCCGCATTACATAACTTTCCCAATACTACATAAACAATTCCGTATATACGTACGTATACGGGAAAGTAAGAATCGAGTCGTAGGATAAATGAGCTCGTGCGTAATCTCTGCTCATTCTTTCGATTGTGGAATGATAACGGAAAATCTTACAAGTAACTTATATCTAAAATAATATGTGAGGAGATGGAATATTAGTGATATTCACACAGTTAATATTAGATGATATGAGACCGTTTACCTGTGTTACAGCATCACTAGTTTCATTTGTGGGAAAAAAATATATTGAAATGGAAAATGAATGCATGACTGCCTGGCTTGCCAGCCGCGCGCTGGCAGGCAACAGAGGACTCCCTGCAGGAGCGCGTGGGCGCACGGGCGGGTGGCGCGACGGCGCGGCGTGGAAGGGGGAGGGGTGTGAGGAGTTTTTCCAAATTTGACTTTACGACGCTCCTATTCATCCGATTTGCATGACTGACACGGCGTGTGATTCTGGAAGCTTGTCGCCATCGCCATCGCCAAGCCCACATTTTTTAAATTGTTCCCGAAAGTACGAGAAAAAAATAAAAATCCAGTTTCTGCTGATTTTTTTTTTTGGAAAAATGGCTCCGTAGCGTGAATTCTATTTTAAAAAGGAGTCAAATGCCGTTTACAGATCGACAATTCGGACCATTTGTTCAGACATTATCGGTAAAGGAAATTTCCTTATGATAGTGCTGCGATCTGTTTGAATTTTCCTACAAGATTTTTTCGGTACATTTAGCCTTAAGCCTCCACATCCGGCATGTCTCACTGCGGTGAAGGGCCGCACCGAGGCGAGTGCATACAAAAGACGGCAAGGGACACATCTGCACTTTGGGGAGGGTGGGTGGGTGGCCATTAGGCGCGCGATCTCTAGCCTCCCGCGTGAGCGAAGAAGGGTACGCGACTTATCGCCCATCACTTTTTATGGTGACAACCTTTCCGTTGGATGCCAAATCGACCAGCAGAATGGCAGCAGATCTCGTAAACTAGCTTCAACTCAGGAAGTTTACTTGACCTACACGCGCCTAACGAATTTCAGTTCAGCCGCTTTCTGTCTGAGATTTGAGGCACACCTACCTTCTGAACTGCCATTTTAATTCGAAGAGCTACTTTTTAAACATTTTTTTTCACGGCTAACTCCGATTTTCCTAAATTACACTGAATTAAAATAGAGTAATGCGTTCTGTACAAACTGTGGACGAAAGTTCTTAAAATTAGCACGTGCCCGAATTGTTTTCTGAGTGACAGTAGTTCGGATATGTAGTTGATATTACATTTAAAAGTGTGGTTATTTGGCTGGTGCAACCATCACCAAAGTTGTGGAGTTTGTCCATCTCATTTATCAACGAAGGTAAGTTAGAAATATATAATTGTTATAACAATTACACTGAGCTTGTTAGACGCAAAAATAATGAGCCTAAACAATTGTCATCAGTACGTATTTTTTTACTTGTCTTTCACGTCGTAAATATTTACATTAGTGGAGATTAGATTATTGCATTTACGGATAAATTTTTTTGTCCAAAACTGGTCTTTAAAGACCAACCATCAACATTTCTTTGATAAATCTTAATCCTAAACTGCTTAAGAGCTAAATTCAGTCCAATGACATCCTTTAGTTAGTTCGGTTGTTTAAACTAAGCACTATCACTTGTGTAGCGTTATCATAGCAGAACATTGTGCAAGTTCAAATTGTTTGGTCCTCTTCAATCTTCGGAACACCGTGATGGTTTTCCAGCAGTTGAAGAACTTCTGCATTTTCATGTAGGCGAAGCCTCTTTTCATGCTTCTTAGCGAACCTTTTAATTTCTTCTTTGATTGTTGGTATTCCAAGATCTCTGTAAATATCAACATTTTTTTACATACCATGGTGCATTCACAATTTCTCGCAGGACTTTGTTTTGGTAAGTTTGTATTATTTTGATGTTGCTATCTTTTGCGCATCCCCATAGCTGAATTCCATATAGCCATATGGGTTTAAGTATCTGATTATACAATAATATTTTGTTATATAAGGATAAGCAGGAATTTCTTCCTATTAGTCATTTATATTGACGAAATTTTATATTTAGTTCTTCCTTTTTCTTCTTAACATGTTCTTTCCATTTCAGTTTTGTGTCCAAAGTCATACCCAAGTAATTGGCTTTATTTTCATAAGGAAGTATCTTTCCATTTATAATTACTGGTGGTGGATTGTTTGATCTTTTATTGGTATAGTTTACATTTACCGATTTTTCTTCATTTAACTTAATATTCCATTTCTTGGTCCAATCATAAACGGCGTTGCTAGCTTCTTGTAGCCGTCGGGTAGAGCTAATTTCATCTTGTGCTATTGTTATCAAGGCTGTGTCGTCCGCAAAGGTGGCTAATTTTCCATGTTCTGGGTTTGGTATATCACTGGTGTATAATAAATACAATACAGGCCCAAGGACACTACGCTGTGGCACGCCTGCTTGGATATCCTTCAGGTCAGAGTAAGCATCTTCTTGCTTTGTTCTGAACATTCTCTCAGATATATCTGAAGAGAGGATTTCAGCAAATTGTTGGGGTAGCATTTTATTTAATTTATGCAGTAATCCTTCATGCCAAATCTTGTCGAAGGCTTTCGCAACATCTGAGAATAAAACAGAACATACTTGTTTCTCTTCTAAGGCTCTTTCAATAACATCTGTAATTCGGTGCACTTGGTCTATTGTCGAATGTCTTTGTCTAAAACCAAACTGATGGTCAGGGATCAATCTAGCATTTTGTATAATTGGTTTTAACCTTTTAAGTAAGAGTTTTTCACATAATTTTGAAATTACTGGTAATAGCGAGATCGGTCTATATGATTCCACTTTGTGGGGTGGTTTGCCTGGCTTGGGTATCATGATAATTTCAGCCACTTTCCAGCTTGCTGGAAAATATTTCAGTCTAAAAGTTGCATTATACAGGTATGTCAGCATGGCTATCCCTTTTTGTGTCAACTGCTTCAATATTTGTCCAGTAATCAAATCAAATCCTGGTGCCTTCTTTGAACTTAAATTGGTCATAATCTCATCAGCCAATTCTTTTTGAGTAACCGGAGTTATCGTTCCTGTTACAGTATTAATTACTTCTTGAAGACTGTTATTATTGCTCTGCATATCATTTGCTGTAAAGACGTCCACTAGATGTTCTGCAAATAAATCTGCTTTTTGTTTATTATATCTTGCCCACTCTCCTTGGCCTTTTCTTCTTTGAGGGACTGATGTGATCGGCCTTTTGATTCGTTTAGAGCAGACCTGCACAGCATTTTGCACTTTCACTGACCTCAGGAGCTGCGTGCGGGCAACTCGGGTGCAAATGAGAAAATCGATAAAGGGTGGGGATGAGACCCAATCTAGGAGTGGGGACCACCAATCAGAATGCGCAATTCGAAAGATAGCGCGTTAATTTAAAGAGCAATCGGCAAGAACATGACGGTCATACACAGTTCAAGTAATATTGTCTTTTGTATTATATTGCAAATGTTTGTTCTAGGTATATGACAGGGCGAAATACGAAACTACAACGAATTATACATATTAGATTTCGACACCAAATATTATAATTGCTTGTAGGGCTGATAATGTAATTCGATTTGCTACGATGTCATCACAAATTTACTGTTGTGCTAAACACAAAATTTTGATACTGAATTGTTTTTGTTTGATGATGACAGCAATAAACTATTTTTATTAACTATGTTTAATTGAATAAGACGGTTCTCTCAAAGCAAAAACATATTGTTCTTAAAAAAAATCATGATTATTTTCTGTTCTAATTTCTGACAAGAGAGTAGAGTCGTGTACGAGATCTAATAAAAATATAAAGCCCTTTGCATTCTATTTAACATATACCTATGATTATCTTATGATTGTCCGTAACATATCGTCACAAAAGTTTGCTCGTTGACCTCTTGTATTCAGTTTCGTAATGGGGAAAAATGGTCACAAATGTGCTATTAAACATTATCCTTCTTGGAATTGCCACATATTTTATTTTATGTCAATCTTGATGTGAGAGATTGCTCTCACAATTTTGTTCATTTTTCAATGATTTGGAGATTATAACATTCTTGGTGAACAATCAATTATTAAATTGCAATTTTGTGTTAGATAGAATTAAATAATATTTTTTTCTTATATATAAGCATATATTTTAAAGCTATTGCTTTAAAATATTGCTTAAGAGTCACAATGAACATGTTATTTTCTTTTAAAATATTAGAAAATGAAAATACATACAGTGGTGGATACAAAGGTGGATATACAGTAGTGCACAGAACGTAAACAGTGAATTATGACCCTGGTAACTTGAAATACTAGGCATAATCCATTTAAACAAATGGGCATTTAATTTTGAAGCGTGGATCATTATTAGACGCCCAGGCATTCAATCTACGTTCCGCGTCGTGCTACGTCAGACTTCTCCCCTCCCCGCAAAGCTTCCTACTCCCCACTACTTGCACTTTCGGCGCTGCCACGGGCAGACGACCAGCTCCCAAGTGCAGAATGCCCGCGGGAGCAGGCGTTGTGCAGGTCTGTTTAGAGGCTTTCCACAGTGAGTAATCAGTATCTTCATCAGCTGTTACGTTTGTAAGGTATGCTTTGATACTTTCGTCTTTTAGCTTACGAATTTCTTTTTTCAGTTTCTGCGCCTTATTGTTGAGGACAGTCTTTTCAGCTGGGTGTCGTGTTTGTTGCCACTTTCGTCTCGCTGATCTTTTTTCTCTTACTAGGTTTCGTATTACAGCTGGATATAATTAAATCCTTTTGTCATGCGTGTTATTTCTCTGGTGTTATTAAATGCAGTTGTTTGTAGAAGTCTGGTAAATTTTTCTACTTCTATGTCTAATTGTTCAGTTGCTTTTAGATTGACATTTTTTAATTGATTTCGTTCTGTAAATCAATTTGAAGCTTTCCCAGTCTGTAGTTTTATTTACAAGAGTTTGTCTCGCATCTTTTTTAATTATACGTTCACTCAGCGCTAAGATAACAGCTGAATGATCAGAATTTAAATCAAAACTTTCGTCTATATTTATAAAATTTGATGAAATTTTCTTCGAGATGAAGTCCAGTAAGTCTGGTATTTTGTCTCTGTCAGAAGGCCAGTACGTTGGCTTTCCTGTTGAATGCGTATTGCAACCTGTTTCCTTGATAGCTTTTTTTAACTCACTTCCTTTGGTAGTGATCAACCTTGCTCCCCAATCAGTGTGTTTGGCATTCATGTCACCACCTATTATAAACCTTTCACCCATGTGTTGCAATATTCCTTTGTAATATTCAAGTTTCAGGTTGTGTCTTGGTGGGCAGTATATTGAACCAATTTTAAGATCTTGTTTGGTAGATTTGATCATTACTGTGGTAAGCTGCACCTCTTTACACTGTTTTGGGTTATCTTCATAATGATTTATGCAATCTTTGATGATAATCGCGCTCCCTCCCTTCGCATCATTATCTGGATGGGTAGTATGATAAATATGAAAGCCTTTTAGTTTTATATAAGATTCTTTTGTACAGTGAGTTTTTGATATCAAGCACACATCTATATGTTGTGTATTTAGAAAGATTTCTAGTTCATATGTTTCATTCTGAATGCGATTAGCATTCCGTGTTACTATTCTCAGATCTTTTTTACCCATTATTTTGATCTTTCCCCGTTGCTATGGCTTGTAAACGATCTAATCTCTCACCAGAATGGTTCATCATATGCATCATCTGTTGTAAAATCTGCTGTACTGATGTGTCGTTATTTGGTTTAGGTTGCAGTGGATTGCTGTCTTCTTTCATTCCATTCCCTTGAACAGCAATATTATAAGGGATTTGTTCGGTTGCCCCTTTAGATTTAAACGTTTTTGTTCCGGATTTCTCTTGTTTATGTTTTTGTTGATTTCTTCTTTTCTGCAGTTCTTTGGCAATAACGCACCCTCTGTAATTTTGCTGGATGGCTTCCAGCGCATTTAGTACATTTTGCTGGTGTGTTTTTTGATATTGTACAAGCAGATGTTAGGTGATTTCCCGCGCATTTGACGCATACTGGATTTCTCTGACAAAATTTCTGTGTGTGGCTGTAACATTGGCATCTTTTACATTGGGGGATTAACTTACCAGTCTTGTACATTTCCGTTCTGATTTTCATGTTTGCAAGAAATTGTATTTCGTGGATTTTCTTAATGTCTTCATCCTTGTCAAAAGTTAACATAAATAATGGGAGTTTAATGTATTTATATTGGTTATTCTCTTTAATTCTTTTTGTTTATTTTCTACCGATAAATTTGGAACCCTTTTTGCTCTAGTTCCGCTTTAATTTCTTGTGTCACGAGATGGGTGCAGATTTCTGATCATAATTCGTATAGGCCTCTCTTGTTTATTTTCATAAGTATGCCATTGTTGTTTGGCTTCATTAATTATTTTTGTCAGTTCGCGGTATTCTGTTCCACTGCTGACATTTATTTTAATTTGGTTGTTATTCATAAATGTAGCATTATACTATACATTTTTACTTTCCAGCTGGTTTTTAATCTCTTGGTAGTTGGTGAGATTGCTGATTACTACTGGAGGTGGCTTTTTCTCTTTTATGGTTTTTGATTTTTGTTCTATATCGTGTTTAATTGGGCTCTGCTCTGGTGACGATGTGGCCTTTCTTTTCTTAGACTCTCTTTTGGTATGATTCTTGGGTAATAACCAAGCTGTTTTTCTGTTAACAATTTCCTCTTCTTCCTCCCAGCTGGTTGGGATATATGAATACTTTGTCTTGGCTTGAAGACTTTCTATTTGATTGCGTAAATAGTTGATCACCTCTTCCGCTTTTTTTAGTTCTTCGTGGAGAATTTGTAAGCGTTTCTCATCTTGATTTGTTCCCGGTTCTATCGCATCTTCGCGATTATTTTCTGCATCTGCTGTTTGTGCATCTGTATTTAATCGAGTTTCTACTAGTTTCAAGTATTCGCTCGTTGTGTTCTCAGTTAAAGAATCTACTTTTGTGCTTTTTTGTTCAGTTTTTGTGTATTTTTTCCTGTTTTATTTTCAGTTTTTGTATCGTTTCCATTATCCATCTCCCACGAGTAGCTAGGGATTAACTATCAACCTTTTCAGAGCCCCGCGTGAATAGGAAGGGCTTATTACTGTGGGAGGTCGCCAGGTATCCCACAGGCTCCGTTCGAGACGCAGAAACCCCTTGCGCCACTTCTAGCCCTCAGCACGGATCGCTTTACACCTTGGCTTTGGGATGAGTGAAAAAGAAAGAAGAAAAGGAATACAACATTGAAGATTAGAGTAGTAAGAAAATAAGAGAAATAGAATGCAAGAGTTTCCTCTTGAAGAAGGAAAAAAGAATGACTCCCTAGCCCGCGAAACCTAATAGCGTCGGGGTCGAAAAACACAAGGGGTCAAGACAGACCTGCTAGAAAGATGAAAGAAGTGGGTCACAAAGTAAGTAGAGCTGTGACACACTAGTAAGGGAACCACCTATCAGTAAGTACCGCAGGTGGGAGGATGGGGAGGATATAGGAAATTAATTTGAAAGGATTTGGAACATGGTTGTGGAAAAGAACAATGGGCCGTTGTGAGACTTCCCTTCGTCTGGCTCCTCCATCGAGACCTATACAGCATGGGCGACCCTACCGGCAGCAGAGCTAGTCAGTTCGCTAACTCAATAGCAATGCTACCCCTGCACTGCCCTCGACTTCATTGGGGCACGCAAACCTCCTCGCCCACACGGCAGTGTTACTTTAAGGCGGTGTCTCCTGGAGGAGGATTTACGGATACATGTGTTTTAAATGATGTCTTATAAAGTTATCACGCAAACCAAAATAATTGCTGTGAATAAGAGCCTAAAATTCCGCATTCTCAGAAACTCTGAAACACTGTTTTCTCAAAAACGGCTGCAGTTTTTTTTTCTTCAAACTTTTCGTGCATAAAGTGCTAAATGCACATTTTCAGATGACATAAACTTAATATTTCTGTATTATTTTGTTTTTTAAATTTACACAAATGTATTATTTTGAAATATCTCTCACGCCCTTAGTACACACCTTTCCAGCTATTTTTACATTTAATTGCATTTGTGAGTCAAAGTGCTTTATAAGAATTTCAATGAAGTTTTTCGAATGCACAAAAGTTTCTTGTGAAAAAGAGCTTCAAATTTTGCATTTACAACAGCACGATTTTATTCTTAAAAACGGGTTGAAACGTTCACGTTTTCAACGATAATTTAGGGCGATGGTTTATTCTTCTTTAACATTTTAAAAGTAATATAAGTTCTACTATAAGGAAACCGAAAAATTGAAAAGACTTCAAAAATGTATTTTGAGCGGCGATAGACGGGAGATGGCAAGAGGATGGGGCAAGACTATAAAGCTAGCCAACACCAAGGAAATTAAAAAACTTTACAACGAGAATGTCTGTGCCATTCTGTAGCACCGCTAGTTTACTATTACAAAACATGAATAAAAGTCACCTCACATAATATTTGCAGCTCATTATACACGCAAGTAACGATGTTTTTCCAACGTAATTAATTTTCGAAGTTTTTGAAAAAATGATGGCTTCGTTTAAGTTAATCGTTTGTAACTCGCGTTATCATTGTGAGAAAAATTAATTTTTTGAACAAATCAATTAACAAAAAAAAATGGTTTTTTGACGTATGATTTGAATTCATTGAGTTTTTCGAAAGTATTTTTTAACATATTTTATTTTATTTTTAATTTCTTCCTTAACCCTCCGGTGGGCGCGTAGCTGCACTCAATGCCGCATTCTTATAGCGTTTTCCATTCTCTGCACTAGTGCGCACTCACCCTCAGAGCAACTCTGGTGCAACTCCAGTGTTTCATTCGTTCGCTAGGTTGCACTAGTGCGGAACTGTGCGCGTTTCATTTCGCGAGGACCACTGGAAGAGGGCGCACCAGTGCGCCCTAGACTGCACTGACGGCTGAGACGGTGCAATCGAATGCGATTCTGTGCGTCCTGTGATAGTGAGGTTAGAAGAGCTACGTATGGAAATGGATTTATGTCGCATTATAAACGCAATTGAAGAACTGATGTCAAGTACGGACAGTTCAGTTGAAGATGTATTGTTTTCCTTGCGAAAGGAAAAAATACTTAAAATTACGAACTTCGTTGCTTCTGTACGTAGCTACGATGACGAATTGGTAAGGATACTATTGAAAAAGCTGTTCGCGATTTTGTTGTGCGTAGTGTATCATAACTTATATCAATTTTTCTTTAAAATATTTATTTATTTATTTATTTTTCAGTAATCAGCACTTCAGATTAACACGTGCCAGTTTCTTTCGAGTAGTGACATTATTCGAGAACAGTGAATTCATGCCAAACAATATATCAAGAAGAGCCCATTTATCGGCGGTAAGTCCTGTATTCATGTTTTTGTATTTTGCTGGCACCAAGCAAGTATGAAGAACCGTCGCCCAGCAGTTCAGTGTATCGCTTGCAACATTTCACAGGGTAGTCACAAGAATGTAGTTTCTTTTTTAAATTAGCCCCTCGTTTTATATTCATGCCCCAAACAGAAGAGGACAAGGCTCGAATTGCCTGCAGATTCAAGCGCATTGCTAATTTTCCCAATGTTATTGGGTGCATTGATGATTCCTACATACCAATTACAACTCCTGCAAGAAAGTTGAGAGTGACTTACGTAAATAGACATCATCAAACAGCACTTACATTGCAAGGAATCTGTGACTCTGAGGGACAGTTTTTAGATGCAGTGACTGGATTCAGTAATAAGTTACACGACTCCAGAGTATACTCCTTGAGTTTTGTCTACAATGAATTTAGTAATATCTGCAGCCCTTGCAATACTTATCACCTAATTGGTAATTCAGCATACCCTCTTAAACCTACCCTACTTACTCCTTACAGACTTGTAGAAAACCTAGATATTGTGAAAAGAAAGTACTATAAAGCGCAGTGTAAAAGAACAGTGAAAATTGAGAATGCTTTTGGGTTGCTAAAAGGGCGTTTCAGACAATTACTGAGACTGGACTTCCACAAAGTCAAAAGAGCATAATATTTTATAATAGCATATTTATAATAGTACCACACATTGAGAACCTTCCTGAAGAACCTTCAGAAGAAAGTGGTCATGAGAGGAGATTAGGAGAAGTGAAAAGAAATTACATACCTGAATTAATATAGAATTTTTATTTTGTATTATTCTGAGCATTTTAACGTTAAATTGTAATACAATATAACCAGAAGGCATGCGATGAACTTACATATCCCTAACGGTTCCAAAAATTATTATTACTACTATTAAACTAGTGGTACTATAGAATGACACATACTTTCTCGCAGTATTATTTTTCAAATGCTGATCAGGGGATAAATTATTTAGAGTAAGCCGTTCACCGCTGCCTTTCTTGGTCATGTATGAAAGACATGTTTTTCTCATGTTGACCAATACCGGCTCCTAATGATAAAACTGATACAATTACGTTTTGACTAAAATATAAGTAATTGCGATAAATGTACTGGAAATGTCTGTATACATTTGTTCAAATTTTTAACTCTTAACAATTTTTTACTTTTCTTCTTGGATTTCTGAAGCGTGTGTACCATCGTATCAATTGTTTCTTTATCATGCATTTACCATTTTATAGGTCGGTTCTATTCTTTCATGGCTATTTGACACCGGCGGTGTTGGTGTTGCGTAGTGGTATAAATGCCGGTTTGTTGACTTTGAGTATCGGATGTCGGGTCTCGGTACGTAAAACGTTTGCTGGTATAATACACTTTTGCTGGGTTATGCAGTAGTGGAATAGCAATAAGGATCGTATAGAAGCAGAGCGGGAAAGTATGTGCGTTGGAAACACCACTAGTTTAGAATGGTTTTAAACATATTTTCGCATTGTACTGGTCTTTTATTAAATTCATCACTTAGTAAGTCCTCTGAAATCCGTTGTCACATCTGCTTTTTGTTGCGAAAGGTTTTCATTGGCCCCACTTGTGGCAAAAACTCTGAATATTTTCGCAGCATAATTGCTGTTTCTGCATTACTCCATTCCCCTGAAATTATACAGGGGACGTGAGTAAAATAATAATAATAATAATAATAATAATAATAATAATAATAATAATAATACGAATACGAACTCTCACCAAAACCGGTGACGTCTGTTGGATTGTGTACGATATTGTACGACCAACAAATTCAAACTGATCGCACGATAGCGGCAAACAAACCGGATATAGTTATCCGGGATTTGGCGAAAAAATCGTGTTTACTTATCGATGTTGCTGTACCTTGCGATCAAAACGTCGTTACCAAGGAGGCAGAGAAACGTCTTAAATACAAGAGTTTGGAAATCGAGATCAGCCGAATGTGGGGGGTAAAAGCACAGGTCGTCCCGTTAGTTATCGGAGCTCTGGGATTTGTACCGCAAAGTTTGAGTAAGAACTTGTCTACACTCCCTGGTAATTCAAAAGACTGGAAAGTGCAAGAAATTGCTTTATTTGGAACAGCCCACATTTTGCGTAAAGTATTGTAGAGGCACTGATAGTCACCGGATCTGCTCCTTAGGTAGCTGATTGCAACCTGGAGTAGATTTTATATTCAGCCGACTCATAACATCTTTAGTCGTGATGTAATGGTAAAATAATAATAATAATAATAATAATAATAATAATAATAATAATAATAATAATAATAACAATAATAATAAAATGATTATTTTCTTTCTTGACGGTAGATTTTTCAGTTTTGTCAGACAATATTAGACCTTAGAAAATTGTTTTAGGATAACTGTTTCATGTAAAAATACAATATGATTGCAATGTATGAGATACATTATAGTAAAAGCATCGTTTATGAAAAATTATTTCCATCATCAGGCATAAATATTAAAACAAATATATTTTAAACAATAGTCAGATATAAACAGAACAATTACATAATACCAATGTACACATTGCTATAGGAATGTACCTTAATACAAAAGTTTGATGATTTCGGTATGCTATCATATGACGATATGCCATTGGAATAAATCAAAATGATTGAGAATTAGAGGAAGTAGCTAGGTTGTGAGCGACATTACAAAATCAAGTAAGAAGTTGGAATTACTCATTAATCCGCCAAATAAATTAGTTAACTTATTAGATACCACCTGTGTATTCAAATAAGATGATTGTGTTTAAAAGTGTGTGATAGTGTTTCAAAGTGTTGGGAAGTTTTGATTCTATGTCGTGTTAGAGAATTCTGTCAACATGTCAGGCCTTTTTATGTTCAAGTAGTCTAGTGCACAACTTACGTTTAGTTTTACCAATGTATAATTTTTACAATATGTACAATTTATTTGGTAAACTAGTACATTGTTAATGTATTTTTCCCTTCTAGTATCTTACAAGTTTTGAACTATGACACCTATTGATCACTATTTACCAGTTTGAATTTGGTCGAAAGTTCTTTTTTAAGAATGTTATTTATTTGGGGGATGTAGGGAAAACATCAAATTATCCATAAATTCACCTCGTAATAAATAATTTTGATTCCAACAACATACCATCATGATATCATAAATCTTCAAGAGCTTTTATCAAGATGCGTTCCGTACAGTGACTTGTGTACATTGCTATTATGAAATTCTGTTTAAACGTAGCCATTGTGTAAAATATTATATTCATTTGTTTTAACATATAAACCTGAAGATGAAACTTATTTTCATAAACGTTGCTATTGCTATCATGTATCACGTATATTTTGTATTTTTATGTAAAACAGTTATCCTAAAACAATTTTCTGTGTTTAAAATAAAATTCCAAATAGCCTGACTAATAATAATAATAATAATAATAATAATAATAATAATAATAATAAAACCACTCCACTGATAATACTTGAAACGAATGGAAATGGTGCAGATCAATAAAGATCAATCATTTATGTGGCTTAAAAGGGGACGAATGAAGCCAAATCAGAAGCAATTGTAATAGTTGCCAAAGATCAGGCCTTGAGAACACACATTATGATAAAGCGGTTCTCAAAATTTCCCAAGGTGATACATCCCGCATTTTTCAGGAACATGTAGAAACCATTGATCATATTGTCTCAGCTTGTCCAATCCTAGCAAAGACCGAATACTTGAAAAGACACGACAGGGTGTGTAGCTACCTCCACTGGCAGATCTGTACCGCCCTCGAAGTTCCGAACACATGCCCCAAGTGGTACGAACACTCACCAAAACCGGTGACGTCTGTTGGATTGTGTACGATTTTGTACGACCAACAAATTCAAACTGATCGCACGATAGCGGCAAACAAACCGGATATAGTCATCCGGGATTTGGAGAACAAGTCGTGTTTACTTGTGGATGTTGCTGTACCTTGCCATCAAAACGTCGTTACCAAGGAGGCACCGATTGTTATCGGAGCTCTGGGATATGTTCCGCAAAATTTGTGTAAGAACTTGTCTAAAATCCCAGGTAATTCAAAAGACTGGGAAGTGCCAGAAATCGCTTTATTTGGAACAGCCCACATTTTGCGCAAAGTATTGTAGAGGCACCGACAGTCCCTAGATCTACCCCTTAGGTAGCTGCTTGCAACCTGGAGTAGATTTTATATTTAGCCGACACATAACATCTTTAGTCGTGATTTAGAGGAATAATAATAATGAGAAAAGAACATAGAAATACTCACAGATTATTAAGGATATTGAAGAGTGAGGTCAAAGACGTGTGCTTACCTCTCGTTTCAATGCTGGTTGCTACAGCAGGAGAAGTGCTGCGTACATCAATTATGGCAAAGAGTTCTTCCCCGGCCATTGAAATATGTCTTTTTACTTTGCCTTTACTTAACTTACTTAAAACTTTATTTACGCAATCGCCAGGACAGAGCAGATCGCAGCGCACGCAGATCGCAGAGTACAAAGTCCGGCCCAGAAAATGTAACCTACGGACTGTGTGCGTTTAGTGCACTATGCCATTTCAGTAGTTTCTGCATTCAACCAGTTCGTGGCAGCACTGGCAACGGGCTGTGACGTCATTGCACTCACCCGGAGTAGTTCTCAGTGCAGCGAATGGAAAACGCTATTACATTTTTGTCAATTTCGTGTAAATAATTGGTGTCGCACTATTGAGCTCATAGTTATTCTTCATTGACTGTATTTTCAACCCCATGGCACTCAAATCACGATTTAAGATCGACCGATCGACCATTATTACATTAGTAATTCGAACTCTTCAACGGTTGCGGCACTACGTACCGCACGCGATTTGTCATGTAAAGTATCATATTTGCGTATTTTATCCATTAGAATTTTTACTACCGTTTTTTTATTGAGCTCTATGACACTGATTTTGGAGTACCAATTACTAATTTAAATTTAAATGCGTTGTTTCCGAACAAACGTTAGAAGGCATGTTTGCACCGCATTCATTTCCCGACATGTAACTCGTGCCAAGACACGGAGGGAGCGACTGATGGATCAGATTCTTATTAATTTTTATTTCGTTTGGTATTTGGTTATTATGAAAGAAAATGTATAAAAAGATAAATAATGCACATTTCCTTCACATTTCTTAAGAAAAGTAATAACTATTGTCGCGAAAATGGAAGATGATAAATGCGGCATGGAGTGTCGCACGCGCCTGCTGGTGGGAAATGATGGGACGCGCCCGCTGGAGGGTTAAGTCGCTAACTTAAAATTTGGAAAAAATACCACTGTTTTCTCTAAAGTGTTTCCATAGAGCTGATAAGTTTCAAAATGAGACGCTAGTAGAATTCTGAGAAATGAAATTCAATCGAAATATCTATTTACTGTTCTCTAGTAGCGTATGCCAGAGCGTCAGCCCCAAGCGTTGGCATAAGCGTCAGCATAAGACGATTATATTGTTATACTATCACTGATAATGAATACAAATATACTTTCACATCTTACAGGCACTACTTATGACCTTCACTGACGATTAAATTCAAATTCAAAGGTATCGAACGGAATCAATGTAGAGTTAAACGGGAGAAATAAATACATGAATAATATGATGTGATTCATTTAATTAAACTGATTGTTTTGCTTCACTTTACAGAGAATATTCATTTTAAATTGCTTGTATTATCTTTGTTTCCTGTAAGGTGTTTTATTTTCATATAAAATGCATCTTTCTATAAGATGTTTAGGATTGCTATCCATGTTTTGTGGGTCCTTCATACCGAAAAATCGAATGACGGGAAATGTTTGACAATGGTGAACGCTAGCGCCTAAACTATCCAATCCAAGTTTCTCCAAACCTGATATTCCCCCTTCGATCTCAGAGAAAAACAATTTTGCGAGTTTGAAACTGATATTTTGATTTTTTTGTGGGTTCTTTACATGAAGGTTCAATAACATTTTGTAATTGTTCTTTGAAATTAATTTTTATTAAGATTTGTCAGATTTCTATTACAGTTTGCTTTTTGTTAGCATAAAGGAAGTTTAAGCGAATGTTGTCGGTGTCATTTTTGTTGATTTCACAGATTTTTCGAAATCTGCAAAAATGCTATTTTTTAGAGATCTTTCTGCAACTACAATATTGAAGTTAGAAATTTATTCCGTGATAAAAATCTGTTCTTTAAATACTTGAATATATTCAAGTCTTCAATATATATATATATATATATATATATATATATATATATATATATATATTTCGCGTAATTTTGTATGAAATATACGAAATTTTTGATTTTTTAGCAATTTGATTCTGAAAACGGCTTTAAATTTTATCTTTAAATTTTGATTTCTTGTGTGTCGGATGGTCGAGAACGATAAATGGTGTGAACTGTCCTGTGAACTTATTTTCAACAATTGCAAAAAGTTAAAATTTAAAATCTACAAAATTGAATATGGAGATATTTGCATTCAACGAAATTTGTTGTAAAATCTCACCTCTTTAAAAACGAGCATTTTCAATGTTTTGAAAAAACGAGTAGTTTTCACGCATTATTAGGTTGAAATGAATGCAAATTGTAAAATGGGCATTTTATCGAAAACTTCAATTTTTGCCCGTATTTTCCGTGTACAAAACAAAAAGCACTTAAAAGAATTGGGGAGGTCTCGTTTTCGTTGATCTCTCTGAATTTTCGAAAATTGGGAGATGGAAATATTGGGTTAGACAATTAAATTGTTAAGCGCCTGCGCGAATGGAATGTCAGAGCAATTCAATGACGTGTAGAGGTAATGCGCGGCGAGTTTACTCGGAAGATCCGAGTTCGAGTCTCGGAGCGGCAAACGTTTACCGGTGAAATCACTTTTGCAAGTTCATGTAATAGTATAGTAATGTGAGAGAGCATGTACTGTCATAGTGGCAGTAATTTTAATTTAAATTTTAGATGCCTTTCTTTTAAAAAAAATAGAAATCCCAGCGTTTTCCAGCACATTTTGTTTTCAAATAGTTTCAACACATCAAAAACGAGAAATGTATAAATGTTAGACAAGAAAGCTCAGCAACTTGTTTACTAGAAGTTAATATTTTTAACCGATATCAATGTTCTCACTTTATTTTTGCGTTTAACGGTCAAGGATCAAAAACACACGATGTTTTATACTTCAGGATATTTATATGTTTAAACTTTTTGTTTTTTCAGATGCCCAGAAAATGTGTTCTACTTCTGATTACTAGCGATGGAGTGGTTCATCCTCCAGCACATCCAGCCAGGAAGTCCGTAGCCTCTTAGGTGAACAATCGTTTGACACCTACCCAAGTACATTGATTAATGGTTTGACAATATAGGCATGGTTTTCAAGAAAAAGTCCGTGCTCATTTTAAATTAGTTTCCAATAAGAATGTACCTGACACGTCTTCAGACCCTGAATTTTATTCTGGCAGTGAAAGCGATTCTCCTATCTCTACAGCTTCAGATCTGCCAAACATTCGACCTGGAAAGATTTTATAGTCACAATCAGCCCTGATTGGAGGGAGCTCCGTCCTTCAGTACGAAAATGGAAATCGTCCAATCGGCCTAAAGGAAGAAATTATTTTCAATATCAGAGCGGTTGGACGTCTAGGATTATGAACTTGTTGTGGACTCAACATCGAATTCCATGTCCTTATACATTTAAAAGGCGTTCATTGCAAAAGATGTAGATTCAGCCAACCACTTTTTAAAAATTATTGCTAATTGCAGAGAATGTGATTCATCAGCCGTGGGAACAATGACAGAACCAGCATTGGAAGGGGAGAGTTCGGTAATGATCTGGCGAGCTGTAGATACACGGGGCGCTTCACATTCGAAAAAACGATATGTATCAGGCGAACTCAGGAAACAAGTAGGCAGCCAAGTTCGTTACGTAGCAGCTTCTGCCTACCGACGAACCGAAGCTGCACGAACTATGCGTTTCGTTAAACCAGAGCCATCGAATTTGCCTACTAATACCACCATTCGCAAAATAAAACAGGAGCAATGGTGTGAAGAATTACAGATCCCTAAGGATAAAGATCCTATCTCTGCTCTGGTAGGCATGAAGTATCGTCACCCATATGCCGGTGTCATCCATAAAATAGCTGCAGATAAATTCATGGTATCGAATCACAGTCCTGCCCAGCATGGATTTTATAGGGAGTTCAGATGAGAAAATTATACCATCCTTTCCTTGGACGCTACAGGATCACTAGTACAGAAAATCAGAAGGCCAGGAGGACGAAGTGGTCACATTTATTTATATGAAGCCGTCATTAATACGGGAAAAGTTCAATTCCCAGTATTTCAACTACTCGCAGAAAAGCATGATGCTAACACCATATGTTATTGGCTTAACGAATGGGAGAGAACTGGGCAGCGCAGCCCACATCAGGTTGTCTGTGACCAGTCCAAAGCACTGTTGTCTGCACTTTCCAAATCATTTGGGAAAAGTGTCAAATACAAACAATACAAGGAAACTTATTTCCTTGCTCTAACAGAGGATAACTCATATCTCCCTCCCTGTTTCATCAGGATTGACATTTTCCACTTTATTTCCTCAGCACGTAAATGGAGTTTGTGGAAGCAGACCAGCCACAGAAAGATAGTTCTACATGCGATGTCTAGGACTCTTAGTTAATTGTATTAGTTTTGAGCTATTTGAAGTCATTCTCTTCAATGTATTCTGCTGCGCCCTGGCAGAAAGTGATGGGTTCATTGTTGATAACAATATGCCTACCCCTGCCGAGTCAAGCAGGATACAGATAATTGAATGGCTTGAAAAATTTCATGTCGATATTCAAGGTAGTACTTTGACATCAAAAATGTTTCAATAGAAAATGACGAAGCAGAAGAAGAAAACATTGATGATAGAAACAATGAAGGACCGACAGAGGTCTGGATTGCCGAGTTATTCCATAGAGCTATAGATGTTGTGGGAAAAAGCTACAGGTGACCGCCTGAATCCATACTTTTCCCCCCTCATTGCCCCAAAACTTCGAATAATTGCAAATGACTTTGTAGTATGGTCAGGGGTTCTAGTTAACCTATACAAAGCTCCAAATGTCACAGCCACTTCCGCGTCTCTGGAGGGGGACTTCAATGATTTGAAGCAGAGAGTCCTCCAAGGAGATATTGGACTCTTGGCTGTCCACAAATTTGTCGCCAAACACATAATAGCGATTGAGGGAGCTGTGATTGGCTGCAACAACATTTGGCGAATCTACAATGAAAAATGATGACAAAAGAGAAGGAGAACTGGAATACTTCGAAGACTGGAAAGGACAGGCTGTGCCTCCAAAACGACGGAGAGTGCCAAAGTACGTCGTGCCCTGCCCAGAAATAGAGGCCATGGAGGAAGTTAAAAGTTAAAAATCCCTCCTCCATTATTGCAGCTATTAAAAAAATGGGAATTTGACTGGTTTTGTCATGATCAAAGATGTTAATGCAGAGGTAAAAAACACTTGCTCTTTTGATTCTGTCTGGCAAATAATTTCCCCGATATATTCTGACAGCGAGAAATTTCGTTTGTTAATGACAGACATTAAGAACCTTTCATTGCAAACTTCAAAATCCTTGGCTCTTTATGGTGCCACAAGAGATACGTATGTTCTAAGATGCAAAGCGTTGGCTACAGTTCTGCCAGAAAAACGTTTGCAAAATCCTTCTGGTACTGTTAAGAATAGATCTTTGGTGAGATATGAATGCTAATGCTACGGAAATGTGTGTAATTTGGTAAGAGTTATTTGAGGACTTACCCAGCATGACTGTTACCCGTTCATGTTTCAACAGAACTTGCAGTAACAAAATGAAAATGAAGATTCGTAAATACGTAACGCTGGATGTAAATGTGAAAGTATTATTCGCTCGTGGTTGGGCATCAATCGAAGACGCTATTGCAAGTTGCAAAATTCTCAAAAATCATGCTGCGAGAAAGGTGAAATAAACAAAAACATGAGGCCTTTAACATTTATTGATACAGATTTTTTGGGGATTAAGGGTTTGGGGCTCATTCACGGCACTGATGCCAAGTTCAATCGGTCTTGCGCTTGTAACGTTCGTGGTGGTGAATTAAAACACAATTTATTTTAACAAAGGTGTTTATTTATGTTTCTTAATATCACACTAAAATACTTGATTTATTTACAGATTGGCCTCACAGTCCTTGTGTTCTTGACTTGGTTATTTATTTATACACGGCACAGTCCTCTTGATTATTTATTTTCACTGTTCACTTCTCATGCACTGCTGCATAGTCCGATGCGCTCACCGCTGTTCTATGCACTGATTACAGTCCACTGCAATGACCACAGTTCACGGCGCCGACCACAGTCCACGGCGCCGACCACAATCCACGGCGCCGACCACAGTTCACGGCGCCGGCCACAGTTCACGGCGCCGACCACAGTTCACGGCGCCGACCACAGTTCACGGCGCCGACCACAGTTCACGGTGCCGACTACAGTTCACAGCGCCGCCCACAATCCAGTACACTGCCGTCCACAGCGATGCACACACACAAACTTCACAGCTCGGCTTCCTGACTAGACCAGACTGACTGATTGACTGACTGACTCCGGCCGCCGACAGCGACGCATTTATACCTAGCCGGCGCCCGCCTGGACCCTTCCGGAACTCGCGGCACGCTTCTTGGCTACCCGCGAATACCCCGGAATCGTCCACTTCGGGGGGGGGGGGCGGCAGATGATGCAATCCGCGCAGCGGATTCCGGCAGATGACGCAATATTCGTTACACGCTATTAAAGACATTCCTGTGTTCTTGGAAATAAGCGAGGAGAAAGTTGTGTTGAGAGGAGCAGTGGCTTATCAGCCTGGCCACTATATTGGTTATGCCCGCCACCTGTCAGGCCAATGGGACGCCTACGATGACATTAGCAGTAATGTAATTACAGCTTTTAAAGAGGATTTCCAAATTCTTCCCCACCTTCTGATTTACTCTAAATTTTAAGACGGTATGCCTGTAATGTATTGCTTACAGTTTTTACTTGTACAGGTTCGGTAGAGCAGGTGAATTTTGTTTTTCTTTACTGGTATATGAAGTGGCTGAAGTTAACTTTTCATTGTACTAGATATTGATTTTTAATGTAGTGTATGTTTTGTATTTTTTAAGATTTCGGTATTTTATGTGAGAAAACTGAGGAAACCCAATCTGAAGTAGCTTGTACAATAGACAAGAATGCAGAACTTTATAAATGTCCTTCCATTGGCCAAAAATAGATCCAATTAGTATTTTTTATTTAATATTCACATGCGTTCGCTTGTGAATATTAAATATTGTGTCATTTGGCAGAAGGTTGAGAAGTTCACAATTTGTTTGAGACTAGAAGAGATGAAAGAGAAACAAAATGTAGCTAATGCATCATTCGGAAAATAAATTGATTTGTTATAGGGAAGCTTTATTGTTGAAGACAAGGCCTCAGGAGGATGAAAGAAATGATTCCAAGACAATCTTGATGTTTCGGAAGTTTTTCGTTTGATCCTGTTCCGGTGGGGTAATGTTTTCTTAGCTGAAAATGGAGTGTAGGTGGTATTGGTTTCTATGGGAATAACATTTACTGGAGAGATATAGAAGGAGAGATGGAGAATCAATTTTTGATAGGTAGAATACCTAATTCGTTATGAATTTGTTAATAGAGAATAAATCATGGAGTTTTTAAACAAGTTCCGAGGCAAGAATTTTCAAATACTTGAATTTTATTAATCGTTGTTTTTGAAGCGGAACGATGTTTTTGAAGCGAAGCAGGTTAGACAGCATGTGTGAGAATGGGAAGGATCATCGTTAGATAAATTAGAATTTTCGTTTTGACGTTAAGGGAATTTGAATATTTAACTAATGGAAGAAGTTGGTGCCAACATTTATTAGCAAAACAGGTTTTTGCAGAATATTGTTTTTCCAGTGAAGTCTTCTGTCCATTAAAATGCCTAAATATTTGACAGGTCCATTTGAAGGAAGCCATGGTATGTTGCCATTATGAAAAAGTAAAGAAGGTAGGATGCTATAGTGTCTTAAGAAATAAATATACGTTAAATTTTGAAGCGTTGAATTTTATGTGCCAGTTGTGAGCCCATTTTTCAATGAGGTTTAAATGAGTTTGTAAGAATGATATTGCGGTTTGTAAATTTGAACTACTACTATAAATAACGGAGTCGCCAGCAAATAAAGCTATGAAAGTATTTATAGTAGGAGGAAAATCATAAAGAAAAGAGTTGAAAAGGGTTGGAGCTGCTGCCTGAGGGACCCCGGTATAGTGTGGATTGATTTAGCAAGTGAAAGATGTTTTAAATTAATATAAAAAATACGGTTTTCTAAAAAGCTTTAAATTAGATTGTATAAATATTTGGGAACTTTTAGAAAGGAATTTATGTAATAGTCCAGGATGCGTTACTGTCTCAAACGCTTTTTCTAAATCTGAAAACCTTTATACAAATATTAATTGTTATGAGGTGCTAATAAAATGTCTTCTGTTAAACGAAGAATTTGGTGGTTAGTATATAAGAGTTTGAAATTAAAATTGGAAATGTGGATGCCATTAACTGAATTTCAGAAATTATTTAGTTTGCAGTTAATGCATTTTTCATATATTTTACCACTTGAAGATAGTAGACTAATTGGTCTATAATTTAAAGAATTTTTGGATTATTAAGTTTGACAATGGAAATAACATGAGCTATTTTCCATGCTTTAGGGAAGTAAGAAAGTGTAAGACAGGAATTGAAAATAGGAGTGCAGAGAATAATTATTCTAAAAGGGAATTGTTTGATGATATGTGGAGAAATTATATTAGGTCCAAAAGAAAATTTTGGTTTTAGTTTATCGATGAAGTTAAGTACCTCAAAAGGTGAAACAAAAGATATATCAAGGGGAGTAAATGAGAATGTAATTTCTATTTGTGATAAGACGAAAATGGAATATTGATCATTAGTAGACGTATGAGGAGTAAATATTTGTAATAGATATTTGCAGAAAGTTTCACATTTGTTTATGTGTATGACGTAAGAGAGAGAGAGAGAGAGCATGAGCAAGCAAATATGAAATGAAATGGAAGCAGGTTTTTAAAGTATTTTACGGGCTGTGTTCCACATACATGAATCGTGTATATTAAGGCCGGTATACACGGTATAGTTTTCGTGTAGATTCTTATACAGTTTCTACATAGAAACGTCAAAATCTCAAACTGAACGTAGTCGTGCATACACGGTGTAGACCAGACTTCACGGTTTTGTGCATGAGCCTCCACATGCCGCCTCTAGGGGGTCTACCGAGAAACAACTGAATTGCGCCGTCCGGGTAGTTTCACTGGCGGTATTTCTGTGCGTGTGTACCCGTGTCCGCCCACTGGTGTGTACTGGCTGTGAGATTTATTGGGTTTAATTAACGATGAAAAAATTAACAAGAAAAATAGGAAGGCCGTAATCGTTGCTGCCACAAGCATGGTTGTGGCAACGACTATTTTAATGGAAACACGGAGAGAACGCTCCGAATGGATGAAGGCTTGGCTTCAGAGGCGAGAGGAAGGCAAAGGCAATTTGCACATGGTCCACGAGGAGTTGCGCTGAAGAACCAACCAATTTTAAAAATTTTCTTCGGATGTCCGAGGAAAATTTTGAAGAACTCCTTGATCTCGTTAAGGAGGATATTGAAAAAGAAGATACCACCATGCGCTCTGCGATATCTGTAAGGGAAAGGTATGTGTAGAATATAATGAAATGTGTCCCTACACTACGTATCACACAATTTAAAATTGATAATAAACTCTTTTATTTCAAGATTATCTATTGCATTAAGATTCTTGGCGACTGGGGAAACCTTTAAGTCGTTATCGTTTTCCACAAGAATCCACGAAACAACAATTGGAAAAATTGTACCAGAAGCAGTAAAAGCAATACACAGTAAATTGATGCCTCGATGTGAAGGTAAGATATTTATGAACATTTTATTCCTTGGTTTACCAATTCAATATTGACTATTATTAAATGAAAGAAGGTTCACTTGAGAGGGTATTTATTATCAATTATAATATAAACTATTTACTAAATATTTTGCAGTGCCCACAGACAGAAAGCGAATGGCTTCAAATTTCCAAAAAAATTGAAGAAACTTGGAATTATTCGTTGTGTCTGGGGGCAATGGATGGAAAGCATGTTATTTTTCGAGCACCAGCATCCGCAGGCTCGTATTATTATAATTACAAAGGCAACCACTCTATTGTTTTGTTGGCTGTCGTGGATGCCAATAGTAAATTTATTTATGTTGACGTGGGGGTAAATGGACGCATAAGTGATGGTGGTGTCTTTAGACATTCATCACTGTACAGAAACATGCCCAAAATGAACTTCCCACTCCCAAAAGATCTTGGTGAGGCAAGCGTGCCCTACCACTTTTTGGCAGACGGAGCATTCTCACTTTCTGAGAGAGTTATGAAACAATACCCCATGAGGGGTCTCATCGACGAAAATAGAAACTTTAATTTCCGACTCAGCAGAGCAAGATGGTGTGTCGAAAGTGCTTTCGGAATCTTAGCTAACCGATTTAAAGTGCTGTTGGCACCAATAAATTTGTGTCCTGAGAAAGTGGAGGAAATTGTGCTCGCCAGTACAGCATTGCACAATTTCCTGGCTGAAAAAAACCAATCTCACTACATGGATTCTTCAGGTACGAAAAAAAATATACCTGCACAACTGATTTTAAAGGATAATGAAATGTTTTTCAATTGAAACCACCTTTTTTCAAGAGATGTCTCAGACTAATATTTTATTTCATAATTTTTATAAGAAGTCCGTCTAGAATTTAATTGAAATTGCAGTAAGAATTACATTAACTTACTGTAATAATTCTAGCTTTGCTCTTGAGAAAAACTTTAATTGAACTAATAAAATAAATCCCTTCATCCCTCTATTATTCAATAGCAAGCTGTTTTTTTTGTTTTTTTTAATGGAAAACATTTCATTTACTGATCTAATTCACACACTTGTAAATTATGCGCTATTTACCTATTTACTGTTTTGTAGGTGATTCATCAGTAGAATTGTTGTGCCTCAGACCCGATACTGCACAAAGAAGTGCAGTAGCAGCACAAGAAATGAAAAAAACATTGACAAGTTACTTTCATAATGAAAATTTTGGAAGGAATGTTCAATAGGCTTTCAATTTTAATTTTTTTTAAGTATATTTGTTTCGTTTTTCATTGCATTATACAAAATACAATCGATTTGATGCTGTACATCAATCTGACTGCCTCTTGACTATTTCCTTAGCCTATTTGCTACGTGTTTCCCGTACACATCCATCCATCCATCTTCTTCCTCACCAGAAACTGCTAACATAGCCGACTTGGCAGAGTTCAAAACTTCCAATGCATTTTTTTGGATTTCTTGGGAACTTTGCCGTGCCCTACTTTTTTTGTTGCAAAGCCGGGGGACTAGGCACAGAATGCCTTTCAGTATTAGGAAGATCCCCTAATTCCTCCGGCTCATAACTGTCAGTTTCCACTTCCAACTGTAACGAGTTATCAGCTGAAATTGTGTAAACACCCAGGGTGGGGCTGGGAGTGGTACTGGTACTAGGGCCAGAGCCAAGTACCCTGTTGAGAGATGTTGCCATCTCCAAGGAAGACATTGACTCCCTGGGAGTTGAATTATCTAGAAAATTCATCGTCTCATAATAGTAAAGACAGGGCTGATAGATCTGGTCTACACCAGCACCAGATCTCTTCGAGTCTTCCACCTTGTTCCTTTCATTCACATAGGTCCTTCTCAGGATAAACCACTTGCTCCTTATGGCATCCCAGGTTGTTCCAGGGCTGAAACACACAATGGGGTTTTAAGCTATTTCCAATGACACTTTCACAACATTTCTTTCCTCAAGAATGGTTGCTGAAAAAACAGAGCAATATCCTCTTCAGGAAACAAAGTATTTAATGTGGATGGAATGAGTTCTAAAAATATCAGCTGGGCAAATTTTCAATATCAGAATATTACTTAGTTTCAGTGTAAATGAGAAAAATAATAAGAATATGTATTTGTTTTTGCCACATGAACTGCATGAATATATAGTCTTCCGCAGTAACTATGAAAAATTAACAAGTAGTTTGAATTTTTTATTTTCAATCATTTACTTCTGATTCGGGAAAATTAACAAGAAACTCGCTGCAAAACATTATGAATAATGTCATATTTAAAGTCAAAATACTACATATGAAAGCAAAATGCAGGGCTTAAAATATCTAGAAGGAACATTAAACGAAAGCAAGACAACCAACTGCTTGTTTTCGCTAATAACCACTATCACTAATCGTGTTTTGAAATCAGTGTGTAGTTCTTAACTTTAAACACGCTTCCTTCATATCATCCTCCAAACTTTGTCAAGTCAAAAAACATTTGAGAGGTACATGTGACAATCCTAATTGCACATTTTGAAACAAAATTAAGAATGTAATGCTACACAGCACTCCACATTCCAATATATTTTACTCACCGTCTTGCTGACAGTTTGTCAGCTATGCCTTGAAAACATTTCTGGCGGATCAGATTATTCTTGTGGTGGGGGTGGAGAGGGTCATAAATAAAACTGGAACTTTTAATTTCCTCGATGATGAACAGAACATCTTCAGACTTCCAAGACATTCTAGAAAGGAAGAGAAAAAAGAATTTCCTGTTACGGCACACATTTAATAATCTCACAACTGCACATGTGCACAACTGTAATGTAATCAATTCACCTGGAGAAAATGACAGTGTAATAAAGGGAACTGAATAAATATGAAATGATAAACAAAATTAAATAATCTGAAAAAAAGAGAAAATCTTGGCACTTATACTTTAACAATATGGCACAAGTTACTGTAGGGTCATTCCATGCAAAAAAGTAGGAAATCTGACACTACATCTCAGAATTTAAAAATATTTTTCCGTCTTACTTATCATGATACCTGCATGAAGCAGGTACAATATTTTTGTCTCATCAGCCATTGTTTAGCAACAATGGGCACTTGAAATATTAGGTTAGCAGTCTGCAGACATTCCGTTATGATTTTTTTTCCGATGATATGCAAAAAAGCAAAAAATATGAAAGGGACACTATTTGTAGAAGAAATGTAAAGGATAATTTTATGCTAAAGATATTTTTTTACAGCAAGTATTTAACAATTAGGAAGTAAACAAATTCTAAAAAATGCAATAAATGGAAATGTAATATTTTTAAATTCTTGAATTTTGGAAGAAAAAATTGCTGAAACTACTTTAAAGCTACTCTATAAATTTCATCATGGAATCTTGAATGGTTTTAAAGTTATGAATAAAAGTATCTTACCGGCGCTCCGTGAACGAAACTCATCTCAGCTGCTAGAGCCATCTAAAGCTAGTAGCGCCCAGAAACCAATCTCAACCAAACTATATCCAAAATTTTAGGCTAATTAAATGCTCTATTCCCGAATTTTAGGCTCTTCTGGATTTCCGACAATCGAGGGCGCTGCTAGCTTTAGTCTAAAGCTAGCAGCGCCCACCCAGAATCTATCTCAAAATCAATTGTAAAATCTGAAATCCCTCCCAAAATTTAAGAATAATTTTAGGCTCTTGGAAAAAAATTATCCCCGCCTTCAAATTCCAAAAATCAGGGCTATACAAAGGGAAACAATTAACATTTATTCTTACGGGTGAAATAACACCAAAATCAAAAAGCCTTAGGAAAAATCTGAAACCCCTCCCAAAAGTTAAGAATAATTTTAGGCTCTTGGAAAAAAATCATCTCCGCCTTCAAATTCCAAAAATCAGGGCTGTACAAAGCGAAACAATTAACATTGGTTCTTATGGGCGAATAAACATCAAAATCAAAAAACCTTAGGAAAAATCTGAAACCCCTCCCAAAAGTTAAGAATAATTTTAGGCTCTTGGAAAAAAATCATCTCCGCCTTCAAATTCCAAAAATCAGGGCTGTACAAAGCGAAACAATTAACATTGGTTCTTACAGGTGAAATAACACCAAAATAAAAAAACCTTAGGAAAAATCTGAAACCCCTCCCAAAAGTTAAGACTAATTTTAGGCTCTTGGAAAAAAATCATCCCAGCCTTCAAATTCCAAAAATCAGGGCTGTACAAAGCAAAACAATTAACATTGGTTCTTACGGGCGAATAAACACCACTCACTATGAAAGAACTCACTATGAAGAAAAAATATATTTGAAGGAAAAAATCTCCATCTGCAATTTTGTAGTTGGAGGAAGACGTTGAATAAAATTCAAAATTTTGCAATTTTCGAAAATTTAGAGTTTACCGTGAACATCGTACCTATGTCGCCATAATAAGTGCATTTTACTCTGTTCTTACAAGAAATTTAAAGAAAAATTTGGAGCAGTTTTTGAGAAAAGTTTAAAAACGTCCGGGGAGCTTCATGTAAAGTACCCCAAAATTTATAGAATCTTTTTCCAAATCTCAAAGCTTTCACTCAAACCAGATCGTGCGGGGAATATCCATTTTGGAAGAAATCGTACGTATGGTTTAGGTGCTAGCAGTGTTGACGGAACGGACGGACGGGGCGGACAGATGGACGTTTTCCTTTCAGTTGGTTTTTGGGAATCAAGGACCAACAAAAAACGGGTTCTGGCTACACCACGTGTTAAGGGATTTTTTTCTTAATTTAGCAACTGGATTTATCCACTTTTTCGTCATCACGACCAGACAACTAATTTTTTGCTGGCGAAAATTCGCCGTTTTCCCCGCAGCATTCTATAACTTTCCCTATACTACGTATATTACTCTGTATTTAAGTAGCGTCTATTGTCGACAGAACAATTTTTATACAGGGTGGTAGTTTTGCACTACATAGCATGTATATATTGGATGGTTGGAGAGTTCAAGATTGCTTTGACCTTTCTTGCGTTATTATAATAGTCTGAGGATTTTCCTCTCTTGTGTAACTGACGCACTTCTTTTGTTTTATTTACACTATCATTACTTCAACAACCTACATCTAATTACAATTACTTCATAAGCGACTCTGTCGCGTCCTTATTGCTTTTATCTTCGAAATTCTCTTATCCTGAAATGACCTGACACTAAGCACAGGTGTCACTGTCACGTCCTTGTTGTGCACTGATTACTATTTACACTATTTACATTTTAACTGCTCCATCACTGCACCATCTTCTTTGACAGGGTGTAGGGGCATCGAGGGGCTCCGGGTGGTGGCGCGGGAGTTTTTAGGTGCGGATTGGCCTCCGCCAGACGGTGCCCGCGGCCGAGGCGGCCCCCGCCGGGCACAGTTTTATTTATTTTGAGATAGATTCTGGGTGGGCGCTGCTAGCTTTAGACTAAAGCTAGCAGCGCCCACGATTTTCGGAAATCCAGAGGAGCCTAAAATTCGGGAATAGAGCATTTAATTAGCCTAAAATTAGCCTAAAATTTTGGATATAGTTTGGTTGAGATTGGTTTCTGGGCGCTGCTAGCTTTAGATGGCTAGCTGCTAGAGCCGCCGCGCCAGCCCTCTTCGTCAACACTCGGCGTTACTTTTTACTCCGCGGCGCGATGGTGGATTACCAAAACTACTTCTCGAGGTGTTAATTTTGCCGTACGAGCTACATGAAGAGATACGCCAAATTCGACCATTATTTTTTGTTTACTCCAACTTTTTGGTAAACACGTTAAAATCATTTATTTCTCATTAGATGTTTTCACATTTGAAAATTTTTCTTTGAATTGTGTCAACGTTTCTTCTCCTTCATTGCTTTCTGTACTCTCATGAAATAATTCAGAAACTGTTTTATTTACGGCACTCACCTTTCCCTTTGCCTACGATTTCTCTCGGGTTTGTTTTCGCAATGACAATGATGATTGACCCAGAAGATTCGAAATGTTTTAATTACTGATTGTGGCTTCCTCTGCTAATTCTGGGGCTACGTACTCCTCTTCACTTGACGTTTTCACTTCACTGTCTGTTTCTGTTGAGTCACTAAGATCTACATTGGGCATTTTGGATATTTTGTGACGACACAGAACACATATTGCTTCACCTGCCACTAAATTTGATATTTTCTTCCGCATCACCGCTGTTATCTTTCTCTTACCCACCCGACTTTGTGCTTCTCAAGTCCGAATGGATTGCAGCACCAAAGCTTTTTAAACCTATTCACAATCTTTGGTAATTTCTTTCACAATGTA
>JAHLJT010009876.1:87500-98402 GCA_031308135.1 Acheta domesticus
TGCAGAAGGTCCTTCACAAATGGACACATTTGAAGAGGAAAGTCATGGCACCAGCAGTAGTCACGTACAATCTTCTTTGGGTACACCAGACACACCACTGCGAGGGGCTCTTTCCAAATTTAAGTTTGGCTCCAGAAAATACAATTTGAAAAGACTAATGGGTTATCGTAAAGGGCAAATTATCTCCCCTCGTAGTTACAAAAAATTTCAGGTTGCAAAATATTTTAAAGATAAATATTTGAGACAGGCAAGGAAACGCTTGGATATGTCCTTTTTGCAGACACGGAATGTGTCTCATGAGGACAGCCATGTTGTTGACTTGCCCAAAGAAATTTTTGATTCTCATCTACAAAATTCAACCATTCCAGTTAATTGCAGACGGTATTCTGACCGCATTAAGGCTCTGTGTCTGGCTATTCAGGGAAGTAGTGCTAAAGCATACCGGCTGCTCAGACATTCACTGCACAGAGTTCACCTTACCATCCTCCAAAACTCTGACACGCATTCGTCAGAGTGTTCCTTTAACCACGGGCATTTCCAAGACTGTGCTTAATTGCATGGTTAAGCAACTCTCTACCATGTCGGAAATTGACAAATTGTACGTCCTTATGTTTGATGAAATGAGTTTGCAAAAACATCTCAATTGTGATCCTATTCAAGATCATATTTTGGGTTACCAAGATTTGGGAGGGAGTTGCTATCCCTCTTTTGCTGACCATTCTCTAGTTTTCATGGTGCGTGGTCTGATATCTGAATGGAAGCAACCTGTTGCTTTCCACTTGGGTCCGGCCATTACCAAAGGAAATCTAGAAAATGCAATCAAAGAAACTGTGGTTGCATTGCAGGGAATTGGGTGTAAAATTGTGGCCATAGTTTCTGATTTGGCGCGGTCCAATGTTTCGGCTCTTGAAGAACTGGCCACAAAAACAATGCCTGAAAGAGACGATCCACTTATTAAAATTGGGAATGAAAAAATTTTTGTGTTTGCAGATCCACCTCATCTTCTCAAGGTTTTGAGGAATAACTTCCTTACATTTGACATTGAATTCAGAGGGTGGGATGATAATAAATCAAAATTGCAAAATTTGAAGTTTTGAAAGAGTTCTTAGAATATGAGAAAAAGCAGAAAATGTCTGAGGTGTATCCATTGAAAATTAGTGATCGTCATCTTGCTCCAAATTCAAAAGAAAAAATGAGAGTTAAATTAGCTGTGCAATTGTTTAGTCATAAAGTTTCCTGTGAATTGAGCTACTATGCCCAAAAAACTGGAAATAAATTAGCTGAAGATTTGGCCGAATTCATTTTTATAGTTGATAAACTTTTTGATACTTTTAATGCTTCATCAGTAAATGACAAGGAACTGAGAACTCCTGTCACTCAAAATTCTAAACATCATATGATTTGGAATACATTGCGTAGAAGCCTTAAAGATTGGAAATTTGTGGTACGGTCTCCCGAACAAAGTAAGCCACTAAGTAAATGTTTTCAATTTTGGCAAAATAATATCATCGCTATCCAGTCCCTGTGGAAGGAGATGAGGGAACTGGGAGTGACAAAAATTAAAACCAGAAACATAAATCAGGATCCATTGGAAAATTTTTTTGGTAGTGGTAGGCAGCAGGGAGGCTGTAACAGAGTTCCAACTTCAAGACTCTTTGTGGATATTTTCAAAATTTTAATGCTAAATTCTTTTGCAATTAATATCCCAATTCACAAAAGTAATGTTTTGCACGCCAATATTGCCCTACTCACAGATTTGCTGAACTCCAAATCTGCCAGTAGTGAGCCTGTTCATTCATTGGAAACTTTATTGAGGGAGGGAAATTCTTCAACTTCTTTGGCTTCACTGTGTTCAGTGAGCAAGGAGGTTGAAGAATACACCGATTGGGTAAATACACTCTGTAATGAAACCACAGAAGGGATATTTGGTTCTGCCCAAAATTTGCTGGTATCTTTCCTTCGTAAACATTCAAATTACCATTTCCCCTCCTCTTCTTTCCAAAGTTTCCAAAATATTTATCATTGTACTCATTCAGAACCTTCCTTGAACAACACCACGTGTGGCGAATGTACCACTCTAAATTCTACTTTGGCTTCAGAAATGTTCAAAATTTTTATTTCGACACTTCAACAATTACAGAAAACTGGGTACAAGCCACACTTGTCTGAGGAGCTGAAGGCTTGTGCCAAGGCTATTCCCCTTCAAGGTCTTTCTTGCAGCATACATAAAGATGACTTGTATGAAGCAATTCTAAATTTTATCATTGATTTTTCAGTTCAAAAATTTTGTTCAAAAGTAAATTATTGTATCAGAGATGCTGCAAGAAAGAAAAAACCAAATAAATAATTTCCAGCAAGTTTTATCTTTTGTGTTGTAAATATTATTAAGTGTTATATTTATATTTTAATGTGAGATCTCTTTGGTCACAAAAGAGGAGACTTCTATTGTTGTTGTTATTATTATTATTATTATTATTATTATTATTATTATTATTGTTCTTGTTAATGATAGACACAAAATCCCAGAGAAAATTCTGTGATACTTAGGGGAAATGAAAGTACATTACTAGTTAATACAAGTATATCTGCACAAATCCCACCATTTGGGTTTCTTAATGTCTACCATGGCACGCACATGGCACAAATTTACTTTATAAGATTTACTTTAGTGTTTCAAAAATGAAGCGATTCACAGCTGGGTAGAATTGATCAGCGGTGATACGAAACAGCAGCCATTAACAATTTTTAAGTAATTGTCTTCTAAGTTTGCTATGAGAGATTCAATATAAATAAAACTTTTTTAAAATTTCGGTATCTTATAATAATAATACTTTTCTGGATGTTACTGACATTAGGGTTGTAAGCTTTTTTTGGGGGGGGGGGTCATAATGAGCTTCAATGATAAATTTAAATGTCTTAGTCATAAAAATGTAAATGGATGATTGAACAGAATACAAACGTAATTATTCAAAATATATTTGATTGTATTAATTTGGATCTATGTTATCAGAAATGTGAGGAAAATGAAAATTGTTGAACAGAATTGAAGAACCATCATTCAAAATATTTTTAATAATCTTCTTTGTGTATGAAAAAGTTTCTAGAAAATGGATTAAAAATGTAGTGGAGTTCGGAATTAATTTATTTACTGAATTGGAGGAATTTGAGAAAAAAATATTTTCTTTCTACAAAATCAAGTAAGCAAGTTTTTCCAATGCAAAAAAAAGGATATTTTTATTGCAATTAGGAAAATTAAAACTAGAAAATAAGTACATACATTAAAAAAATGTTAAAAAAATAATTCTAGAAAAAGGATTATCATTTCTAAATCGTCTAAATTCAGAGGATACTCTGAATTTTCAATAAACCTTATACAGTAAAATTGGAATTATATTCTTGGTGACGTAATGTGATTTATGAGCACAAAATGAATTATATATTTGTGAAATGTATTGATAAAAGTAGGAAACTCTTCAGTTTCAAACACAAATTCTTGTAGCACATGTTGCTTCATTTGAATATCAACAAAAGGAACATCTTCTTTCATTTATATATTGGAAAAAATCACTGAATATTTTTTTCATGTGGAAATGCTGACTGTCAGATTAAAGTGCCATTGAAAATACATAGTACATTTCTTTGAAACCATACAAAAGTATAAGATATTTTAATTTTTATCTTATTCCATCATTATTAAGTTATAACACTTCAAATAATCATAGTAGCCCTAGGTTTTCTTTACTCATATTACCTGTTATAACATCTGTGTTTCTAAGTATTAGCTTTCATTGCAGAAAGATTATACACCGTTGTTGTATTTGTATATTGGTTTTCTTATTTTGTAAAATGTATACTATTGTAGTTTTCATTTAGTTTTCTCTGCTTGCTTGCTGGAAATTAATTATGTGGTATGTGTCCTAATTTCAGGCCCCTCTTCATTCTTATACCAATCAATGCAAAAACTACTTATCCGATTAATGAAAATAGTGTCATCAAGTTATATTCTGAGTTGAAACATGTTCAAAGGCTTGACACTATTGGTCTACATAAAATATATTTTCCTGATTGTTTCTTGCAACTTTTGTAATCCGTCTTTGATAAACTTATGCAGATATTGAGGGGGCCTGCAAAATATTCAGAAGAATGACTTATTACTTCTTTAATGGAGGTAAAAGGAGTAATAAGCCTTTAATAGAGTAATAAGTCTTCTTTAATGTCTTAATACAATGACAACTTTCAAAATGTTAATGATTATGTTCTATTGCATTTTCAACGAATGTGGTTAATTGTCATTGTTTTATTATTGTTATTTTTATATTGTGTGCATTCTTTATAAAACATTTTGTTGTAACATATTTCATTGCAATTTTGAGTTCAGTCATGCTTATTTGTATTTTAAGATTTCAAGTTTGTCAATGATTTGATTTTTTTTCAGTTTTTGACATTCTTTTGTTAAAATTTTGTTGTAATGTAAATGATAGAATTTTGGTTATTTCTGCAGTGTTTATTTTATATTATAATAAGTTTTTAATTCTTAGAGTGAATCTGTATTATTATTTTTTAGAATCATTTATACTGTATGATTTAAATTTCTATGACCCATATTGAATTTTGTAGTAGAAAATGAAAAAAATAAATATGTTTTTGTTTCTAAAAATATGTCTTTCAATTTACAAGTTACCTTTCCACATTTGCCCTTCCCAAACGCAATTTTTAAATATTAATTATTTACTTTCTACGAAACATGCATGGAACGTTATAAATCAATGGCAAAGAGCAGTACGCTTTCCGTACGCGACTACTGCGACATCTACGAACGTCTATGCAACTACTTCAACAGAAGTTCGTTATACGACGTCCCTTTAACACGGCCGTGTCCGCCCACAGGTAGGGTGTACGGTACACCCTTAGAGAAGCGAGGTACACCCATAACAAATGGAAATCCTTCAATCACATCCATTCAAAAAAGATCCACTCCCCATCCACCATTTCCTCCATTCCTGAAATAGACAAATCTGTAACCCACCTTACCAAACAAATCAAAAACGCATATCACAAAACCACTATCAAATCCCATCCTGAACATCCCACCCTTCCTACCGACATCCTGAATATGATAGACTAAAACGACAGACGCAGAGACGCTATTACAGACACAGACGAGACGAAGACAAACGACTACTAAAACAGTTACAGAGACAAGTGCACTTACACTTGCTACGACATGACAGACAAACTTTTGACAAACTGATCGACGACAACAGCAGCCCCAATCATCTACACAAGATAACCCGGACAGTCAGAGCACTTCCCACAAAAATATCCCCTCTCTTCACCCAACCTAACCAACTTACCTTTGATCCACAAGAGATTTCCAACACCTTCGCCCAATCCCTGGCCGTGCACTTCACCCCTAAAAACCTTCCCATCCCTGATAATGTCATTCTCAATTACCTCCGAACCCCGCACCCACCCCTCCACACCCAACGTCCTTCATCCACCACCGACGCTGAGGTAACCCAGGTCATCAAAACCATCAGCTATGACAAAGCGCCAGGTCCCGACGGAATCCTACCCTCCCAACTCAAACACCTCCCTAAAAACGCAATCACCCTCCTTACCTTGATATATAACGCCTGCTTTTCCCTATCCTATTTCCCCATATCCTGGAAGACCGCCCGGGTAACCATGCTCCCTAAACCAGGTAAAGACCATCGGCATCCATCCAACTATCGCCTCATAAGCCTCCTTCCCATCCCTGGCAAGATCCTTGAAAGAATTATCCTTCTCCGCCTCGCCCCCATTCTCAATCCCATCATCCGCCCTAACCAATTGGGATTCCGGGAGGGCCGGTCAGCAGCCCTTCAAACCCTCAACCTTGCCATCTCCATTGCTACCCCCCTCCGTTACCGGAGGGAAATCCCAGCCATTTTCACCGACCTTTCCCATGCTTACGACACCGTAGCGCACAACATCCTCCTAATGAAACTCCAACCCCACATCCCAATGTACACCTACACCTTACTCCAAAGTTACCTTTCTGAAAGATCCTTCTATGTTAGATTCCTATCCAAGTGCTCCCCCAACTACCCGATCCAAGCCGGCGTCCCTCAGGGCGCCGTGCTTTCCCCCATCCTATTTTCACTTTACGTGAATGATATCCCCCCCCACGCACGGTGTCAAAGCGTTCCTGTACGCCGATGACTTTGCCATCCTCTCGTCCTTCCGCTCCCTGCCCCGCTCCATTAAACAACTCCAAACCTCCCTCGATTCCCTCAGCCTCTGGGCCCAACAGAACTCTATTGAAATTAACCCTTCCAAATGCCAAGCTATCCTGTTCTCCTTCCGAAAATCCATATCCTCACCCTCACCACTCCAAATTTCCCAACTTCCCATCCCCTGGAAACCCCAAGTCAAATATCTCGGAACCTATTTCTCCCAACGCCTCCTCTGGACCCATCACATCTCCGAAGCCCTAACCAAGTCCCACCGAACGATCAACACCCTTCTACCCATCCTCAATCATCAATCCCTGCCCATTATCCAAGTAAGAAACTTCCTTTCCGATCCCACCTACAACTCTCTCCTAACACCACACCGCCATATCCTCCAAGACCCACCCCGCAACAGACAAAAGAAACATCCCCTAGATATCCTACAACTCCCTCCTCCACCAACCTAGCCAGAGGGCAATCGACTATAACAACGAATGACCGGACGGACAAGACGACCAAAGCGACAAACCCAACAAAACGTAACCCTATCTAACATCCCACCTCGTCCTAACCCATCCCAATCTAACCAATCCCCACCAAACCCAACTCCGTCACCTGCAGAAAGCGAGCCATCCCTCCCAACAAACGTTTTTCCTTAACGCCAAGTATAGCCATTACCTTAATAAAATAACCCCTCACACCCTAATAAAATAACCCGTCTACCCGGCTCCACTCAAACCCTAATAAAATAACCCATCACTCCTTAACAAAATAACCCATCCTCCCAAACCCACCTCCCAACCAATCCTCGTCTACGTACGGGGGACGGTTGGAGAGATCACCAATAAGACCACCAAGCAAAGAACCGAGAATGAGGAGCCTTGTATATTCTCGGCAGGCATTCTCTAGGACGCCACTCGAGGACGCAGTTAGAGAAGCGATGCGAAATGAATAAAACTTACCGATAGGCGATTTTCATGGCTCATAACTTTTTAGTCTCCCTCATACGCTTTGTCTCCGCCGCATTATAATGCCAAATTACTTTCAAAGGCAAGTTTTCTCGCTTCCCTCGCCCGGATCCAAATCACGGCGAGGCCCGGGCCTACGGCCCTCGCGTTCGCCATAAACAACCTTGAGTCTATCCACCGCATAATTACCAATACACTTTTATAAGAAATCACTTAAGCAAGAACTTTATAAGAAAGACTAGTATTTAAACTGCACAGTTGCAAACACATGAAGATGCGCGAAATGCCGATTTGAACGACTTCCTTAAGTGGTACCGTACACTAGACTTCAGCCTTTTTTTTATACACCATGGTAATAAATACAGGCAAGAACGCGGACTGCTTCCCACTCGCTCAAATGCTATCTGAACGACATACATCTGTTGCCATCTTCAGCTGGCTACTGGAATTTACACATTTAAGTCCATCACAAGTTTCCCCTAATGAAATTGCAAGTGATTCATCCAGAGCTCTTCTATCAGGTAGGTATCATTTTATAAAGTAAATTGCTATTTAAAGCCAGTTTTCTGGCAACATATTCCAATATTAATTTTCAAACAGATCTTCTGTGGAATTGTACTAACTGCAAGACACCAGGAGAGTACTTGGACAGATGCCACAGGTCCTCTGACGTTATGTTATGTAAGGATCGATGTGGCACACATAATGAAAATGTATGCCAATTTTCCTAAAGGACACCATTCAGGCATCAGAAATTTGTATATAGGAGCCATAGGTAAATTGATAGTTTTTCAAACTTTGGAAGAAGCAAAGCAGTTATTATTCTTGATTTTAATGATATGTTGTCATAGATACCAGGGGGTAAAATCAAATGGCCAATTAACTGAATGTTCCAATACGAAAGAAAATCTTCTCATTGAAAAGGTGAAATTTTTCACACAGAAAACCATAACATTGGTTCAGTCTTAGATCAAATTAACTATTTCTCCAGAATACAAGGTAAAACTGTTATGAAATATGTGATAATTTAATACAAACAAATGAAACTCATTTATATACATATAATATTTCTTTCTATTCTAGATAATGGTGATGGGACTGAAGCATCAAATGCACTGTCTTCATTGTTGCAATGGGCAAAGACAGAGATTAACAAGTGCGTGAAACTTGTGAAGAAAGAGGTGATGATGTCAATCCTCATAAGAATAATGAATTGTCTTAAAAGTTAATTGACCATTGTAGGACCATTCCAATGTAGACATGCATCGTACAAAATAAATTTGATTTTGGTCGTGTCCCAGCTTCAAATGCAGCTTTAGAATCTGATTTCAATGATTTAAAAATCTTACTTTCAAAAAAAAATTACCCTTGAGAGTAGATGATTTTGTTCTTCAACATTTGAAATACAGTTTAAATAAAAAGAAAATCGTACTTGCTAGAGAAGCAACAATTAGACTTCAAGTAGGAGAAGATAATGTTAATGAAAATATTTGGATGTTCATGAAATTGATGATCAAGAAAGTAATTTTGAGGTAATGTAACACCCCCCCCCGTACACACGACCACTCATCGGTGTCGGCGGTGTTAACCTCTCTCAGGGCGTGACCCGACTCACCTGTGGATTCCCGTCTGCTGCAGGTTGCCTCATGTGCTCGGCTGGAATCTATTTAGGACGCATGCGTGACTGGGCATATTCATGCACTACACAGTAAAACGCTCTTTCATGATTTCTGAGTTTAATTCAAAGCAAAAAATAATCGGGTGAAGCCCCTACAGTTCTTAATACTATCTTAACCTAACTTATAACTAGCTTAACTTAACAGTCCAACCCTTCCGGGTCATCGCACGGGCGCTCCGCCCCTTCCGGGCGTCGGCATCGGCCCGGGTGTCGGGCGGCAGGGCAGCGGCGCTTCCCCCCGTTTCCTGGACCGGTCGGGCAGCTGGTGGCCGCGGCGGCGGTGTAGCGGCACGCGAGCAGGCGTGCGCGGCAGGCGCAGGGCTGCGCGCGGGCGGGCGCGCGCGGCAGGCGTTGACTGCGGCGGCGGCTTGGGGCTGTGCGCGGGCAGGCGCGCGCGGCACGCGGGCTAACGCGGGCGGCGACGTCGGCGTGGCAGCGGCCCGGCGCGCGGCAGCGCTGGCTGCGGCGCGGGCGCAGGCTGCGCGCGGGCGGGCGCGCGCGGCAGGCGTTGACTGCGGCGGCGACTTGGGGCTGTGCGCGGGCAGGCGCGCGCGGCACGCGGGCTAACGCGGCGGCTGGCGGCCAGGAATCGCCACACCAAAGCGTCTTTTAGCGGCGGCCGGCCCTCAGGCCGCGTCCGAACGCTTCTTTCGTTCATTCGAGTATCGGCACTCACACGGTGTTCCGCCTCTCCCTTCGGCGGCACCTGGGCGGGCGGTGGAGGTGGCGACGATGCGTTGCCGGCGGCGATCTAGCGTCTCGCGGCGGTCGTTACATCGGACCCAAACACCTCGGTCGTCGCTTACATCGGAAGGTAACACTCCGCGGTCGTCGTTCGTCTCGGAATGGCCGAGTCTCGCGTTCGCAGCAACCTCCCTTGCTCGCGAGATCACATGTCTCACCCCCGCCTAGTGTTCGGACTATTGGCGCAGCCAAACCGCGTGATGCGCGCCGTCCAATTGCCATGGGCCATCGACGGTTGGAACCCGATTTCGAGTGGGCGTTCACGTCACCACGATTTCCGAGAAGACGCGGGGTGTGTGTTCTGACGCAGCGCTCGGAAAAAATACCAGAGGTGTGGCAAACGGTATTGAACAAAGGGAGGCGCTCCCATCGGCGGCCGGCGGCGACCCTTCGCCGCACTCAGGTAGCGGAGAAACGCACATTTCAGCCAGCTAAGTTTTCCCGGACTCCCTGTTATATAAAATATTCATCTGGCACACGCCGAAATTAGTACGTGTGCGACCGTCCCATTACAATACCTTTTATTAATATTGTAATAGAACAGCTCATTTTGTTATGTTGTCCTTAAACTGAACACAAACATCCTCATCCTTAGGGCCCTCACGTCGCCTCTCAAACACGTGGCAAATGCCGCGTCATGAGAAGCGTCGACAAGATGGCAGTCGCTGATAACAACTGCCGCCGACGCAAGCAAGGAGCTTAATGTAGTGACAGTTGCGAGGAAGGTGGCTGCTGCGGCGGCGGCGGCGCGCGAGGGCAGAGAAATTGGCGAAATGGCCGCCAGAGCTTTACGACGCAGGCGCGAAAAGAGATAAAGCAGAATACTTGCCCCGCACACCATTCCACATCCCTGTATGACTCACATTTTGTCCCAGGCTCGGCTCCGCGCCTTGCCAGGATCTAAATTCACCCTCTACCCTCCACGCCATCCCGTCTCACAGTCTGGTTGATATCCCGTCCGAATTCCTGTTTGTAACCCGTTCCTCCCGGCGATTCGATTTACTCACAACCTGATCTATGTTTGCTCACACTTGATTCACAACTTGATATTCACCATTTTGGTTCACAAAGTGGTGCCCCCACCCGTCATGTGACACGTAATTCGCTCCGCACCCAGTCTTATGTTATCTTATTAGTCTTATAACACAACCAGACCCCTTCCCCATATCAACCTTCAATCCGACCCGCAATCCAACTCGCAACCCGACACGTGGAATCCGACACGCAGAAGCTGACTCTCAGAATCCGACATTCAGGACCTGACACTCAGAATCCGACACTCAGAATCCGACACTCA